>JAWQEG010006999.1:0-43474 GCA_033782935.1 Petrolisthes cinctipes
AACAACAACACGCACATTTTTTACTCGTAGCTGCTTCCACCCGCACTGAACTGAACGACAAAACGGACTGTAGTGGTGTAGTCAACAACACACTGAACCTCCCAGCATCACACAGAGTCGAACTGACAACGAAGCAGAGTGTTTGAGTGAGAGTGATTCGAGCCGTGTGATTAGGCTATAGTCAACAACACACTGAATCTCCCAGCATCACACAGAGTCGAACAGGCAACGAAGCAGAGTGATTCAAGCCTGGAGGTGAGATATAGGATGGAGGAAGGAAAGATGCCAAAAGTTAATAATGTAAAAACTCTACTTTGCTCCCTCACATTCCCCAAAACATGACAGCCATCATCTTGTGATATTGATAATTGTCCTTACGTTGGCTATAATTCATATTTGTTGATTCTTCTGTACACAGGGCGTTTATGGATGGATAAGTAGCAGAGTCTGTCACGGGGAATAAAGTTAATGATTATGGGAAAAAATTCAGCAACATCACTTCAAGAATAGGGGCACTTTTGTACAGTATTTATTTATTTATTTATTTTACTAAGGCTCAGATTATTCTCGTGTGCGTACATACACATACACATACACATTGACACACACACACAAGACACACATACACATTGACACACACACACAAGACACACATACACACCCACACATTGACACACATACATACATATATATACACACCACTTACCTTCACTCACCGTCTAACAATTCAGTATCTCTTCCTTTTCCTTCCTTCCAACCAATGACATCGTTCAGCCATCCATGTCACTCGTTTTCTTTCATCTCTCTCTCTCTCTCTCTCTCTCTCTCTCTCTCTCTCAGTCATTCCCATCTGTTCTCATTCTCCCTATTCTCTGTTCTCCCTCTCTCTCTCTCTCTCTCTCTCTCTCTCTCTCTCTCTGTTCTACCCCCCCCTCTCTCTCTCTCTCTCTCTCTCTCTGTTCTCCCCCCCTCTCTCTCTCTCTCTCTCTCTCTCTCTCTCTCTCTCTCTCTCTCTCTCTGTTCTTCCCCCCCCCCCCTCTCTCTCTCTCTCTGTTCTCCCCCCCCCCCTCTCTCTCTCTCTCTCTCTCTCTCTCTCTCTCTCTCTCTCTCTCTCTGTAAATATGCAAAATCGCCACAAACACAAAACGCTTCCCAACTCGTCAACGTTTACACTCCAAAAGGATAATTCGGAACACGGAACAAAATTGGTAACAGTGATAAATTGACCGATGTTGGGGGATCTAATTTGAGAGAGAGAGAGAGAGAGAGAGAGAGAGAGAGAGAGAGAGAGAGAGAGAGAGAGAGAGAGAGAGAGAGAGAGGAAGACCAGAGAAGAGAGAGAGAGAAGAGAGAGAGAGAGAGAGAGAGAGAGAGAGAGAGAGAGAGAGGAGGGGAAGAAAAGCGAATAGGGAGGCGAGCTAACAAGATAAAAAATAAATGGGGCAAGGAAAAGGGTGAGAATGGGAACAGATGGGAATGACTACGAGAGAGAGAGAGAGAGAGAGAGAGAGAGAGAGAGAGAGAGAGGCATGCAGGAAGGAGAGTGAGTGAGAGGAGGATATGTTGACCCAGCATATATTCACAGGACTGGGTGTGTGTGTGTGTGTGTATGTGTGTGTGTGTGTGTGTATGTATGTATGTGTGTGTATGTATGAATGTGTGTGTGTATGTATGTGTGTGTGTATGTGTGTGTGTGTGTGTGTGTGTGTGTACCTCGTTACCTCGCACTGTAGTAACACCCCCATCTCACGCACCCCCCTAACCTCACCCCATACCAATATAACCCCCCCCTCCACTCACCCTCCTACCTTGACATCACCTATTTCACCCTCTACCCCACCCCACCACCACAACACCCCTCTACCCAACCCCACCCCATCCCACCTAACCCCAACAATTCCGATAATTCCTTACCCCCCCCCTACCCTACCCCACCCCTCCAGACCCACCCATAACACCTTCCTGGAAATTATGTTAAGTTTGTTTTGTGCAAAGATAAAAAAAAAAAAGAAAAAAAAAAAAAAAAAAAAAAAAAAAAAAAAGATAAATATATATATGTCACGTCTCCGGCAATGATGACGGTAACTATTTTTAATATATAATAACCTTGAAAAATTAGCATCCGTATGTGTGTGAATTGGACAGTTGTTGCCAGTTGTGTGTTTTTACTTTTCACACATTTTACACAGGGAGTCATCACGATCTACATAATATATAGGTATAATAGATCGTGGTATTCATAAGTCAGTCCTTCATAAGTATAGGAGTGAGTTATAGACACATTAATTAATTAAGGAGGTAATAATTCACTTTTGTTACATTGGAGTGCCTTGATTTCCTCCAAAGTATGTCAGGAAACAGGACCAGCTGATGAACAAAAATAATGGTGTTCTTCTGTTGATTGCATATAGTTTGGAGGATTCAGTTGCACCAGATTTACCAACACAAAAAGGAGAAGCGAGAGAGAGAGAGAGAGAGAGAGAGAGAGAGAGAGAGGAATAATAATAATAATAATAAGAGCAGCAGCAGCCCAGTGGGAGATGGTGATGGATGAACCTGAGTGAGTCCCTACTTTGTCCCTACTGGCACTTTATTGAACGTTCCTGCTGGTGATGATGATGGTGGTGATGACGAATGGTGGCGAGACAATATGAACGTTTTTCTCGCCCCGGGTACACAGATGCGATTGGTCTACTGTCGATGGCGTTTGTGTGTGTGTGTGTGTTTTTTTTTTTTTTTTTTTTTTTTTGTTTTAATTTTTTCATTTGTTTTTCTCGTTGTTTCATTTTTTTCGTTTGGGTTTTGTGTGTTTTGTTATTTGTTTGCTTTGTTATTTTCGTTGTTTCATTTTTGGTTTTGTTATTATTTAGCTTTGTTTTGTTTTTTTCATTGTTTCATTTTTCTAGACGATGCTAACATATTTTTATTGTTTTGTGTACTCTGAATTTTTTTATTAAAGTACAGCATTTTCCTGGCTTGTAGCACGGACTTCTCTCTCTTCCTCCTCATCCTCGTGTGGAAACAGTGTGTATATAGATAAAGAGACTATGTACTGTATAATTATGTATAATATGTATGAGATGAATGTATACGTTAATATGTATAATAATAATATGTATGAGAGGAACAGAACAAGCACAGAACAAGATCAGATAAAATACAAGATATTTATACAAGATATTTATTTATACAAGAACATAAAAAAAAGACTTGACTGACTGGCATATTCCAAACAAAATAATATTAGATAAAAATAATAATAATAATAATAATAATAATAATAATAATAAATAAAAGGGACGAAATGGCTGGCGGCCGTATGGAAGGGAAATACAAAATAAATACAAAATAAAAACAAAATAATATGATCTGAATGAAATAACGTCGGAAAACAAAAGAGCCCAATGGGATTTGTGTCAGCGTGCATTTGAGAATTAAGGCCACAGAAAGCTTTGTTGTTTCCATGGACGACCAAAGGGCACATAGGAAACGACCCCCTCCCTCTACCTCCATGGAAACGACCCCCTCCCCATACCCCTCGGCCCTCCCTCGCTCCCATCCTCCACCACCTCCTCCTCTTCCTCTGCCCCCCCCCCCCTCCCTATACCCCTCGGCCATCCCTCGCTCCCATCAACCACCACCTACTCCTTCTCCTCCTCCCCCCCCTCCCTATACCCCTCGGCCCTCCCTGGCTCCCCACTACCTCCTCCTCCTCCTCCTCCTCTGCCCCACCCACCCACCCACCCTCAGGGAATATAGGACCCCCCTCCCCCATCCACCACCACCACCTCCTTCTCTGCCCCACCCACCCACCCTCCCTCGCTCCCATCTACCACCACCACCTCCTTCTCTGCCCCACCCACCCTCAAGGAATATAGGACCCGCCCCCCCTCCACCACCACCACCACCACCACTTTCTGACGGAGGGAAATTTGTCATATAGTTTAGGGGAATTTTGATGCACACGATATTTTCAGGATTTTTTTTTTTTTTTTATCTTATTGTACAACTATCAATGTGTTTATTATATACCTACTGTATATTATAATGTGTACAGTGTGGGTTATTCTTTCTCACTTATTGGGCCATATTCAAGAACATTAATGGTGTATACGATGGTGTGGTACCGGTACGACGGCTCTGTTGTTGTTTATCTATGGACCCATCGTACCATTACCACGCCATCGTATGCACCACAATGTTTCACATCTTCATCAGTTTTGCTTCCTTTCTTTCATACAACTTCATTACCCACCAAGACATCTTCACTATCCAGCACACATCCCCATTGGTCACTTACTATAATCTACACATCTTCACTATCCAGCACATTACATTATTCACTGCACATCTTCACTATTTACTACATATCTTTACACCCTTAACTCCACCACCACCACCACCACCACACACATCTTCACTACACACACACAACACCTTACTACACACACACACACACACACACACCACACCTTGCACATACACATCCTGTACCTCCCTTCAAGGTTCATAATCCCTCCTCCCTCATTCTTTCCCCGGGGACATATTATATCCCATTGATGTCGAGTTGTTGTTCTCTCTCTCTCTCTCTCTCTCTCTCTCTCTCTCTCTCTCTCTCTCTCTCTCTCTCTTGGATTCTAGGTTCACTTCCCTATACAGAAAACGTGTATAAATTATCCAATGGTTCGAGTCTCAGCTCCATCAGTGGTGTGTTCTCCTGTCAGGTGGCCGACAATGCATCTGTAGGGAGAACTCACTCTAGGAGGATCTCAGGTGACTGTTACAGTAATATTCGTGTGAAGTTCGTCCAGGAAGTTACCTATTTTTTCCTCAAGATGTCCTGCAGTGATAAGGTGGCGCTGGAGAATCAAAGAGGAGTGACGTCTGAGAGAAGAAAGACATATGTCCCTCTCTTGGGAATATCAACAAATGAGGAGGAGAACCCCAGACTGGTGCACCTCAAGCTGAAGCAGGCCGTCAGCAGGGGAGTGAAAATCATCGACACCAATTATTCCGACAAGTGCGAGAGGAAGGTGAAGAAGGTGCTGAGGAGGCGTTGGAAGAGAGGTGATGCCAGGTCAAAGTATTTCGTCATCGCTAAGCTGCCCATGATCGGTAACAGAGGGGCAGACGTGAGCAAGTTCCTCCACAAGTCACTCAAACGCCTCGGCCTCGACTACGTGGATGCTTACTTCATAGAAGGTCCTGTTGGTCTGTCGGGTAAAGACGACAACGACGTGCGACCCAGAAACCAGGAAGGTCAACCCCAGCTGGATATGGACACGTGTCTGAGAGACGTGTGGAGGGCAATGGAGAAAGAACACTCCAAAGGGTACTGCAAGATGCTCGGCCTCTGCAACTGCAACATGGCACAACTCAGCAGGATCTATGACATGGCAAGAGTCCCACCCGCCATCATGCAACTCGACATCAATGCGTACAACATGTGTGTGGAGGAGAGGGAGTTCATGAGAAGTCTACAGGTTACTCCATTCGCCATCCATCCACTGGGCAACCCACTCCACGTGCCCACGGAGGAGTATCCATGGTTGGTGGAACACAAAACAGTGAGGTCGGTGGCGGAGAAACACGGCGTCACCCCTGCCAGCATCCTACTCAAGTTCCTCCACCAACAGGAAATAGTGTCCATCACTCAGACGAATGCAGTGAATGACGTGGGCCAACTGTTTGAGAGCCTCGATGACTTCAACCTCAGACACGAAGACATGCTCAAGCTGACGCGGCTGGACCAAGGTGGTGAAGGCAGGCTGAGGAACTTTGTTGAACTGGACGGGTGCCAGCTTCACCCAGAATACCCCTTCACTTACAACTACATGAGGGGCTGCTTGTTGGGAACCCGTCAGTAGAAACAGCCTCCATGTCCGTATAACTGGCTCAGACTGGATGCCACACAGTATTCACCAAAGTCTTCCCCAGCCACAGACCCCACCACATCGCTTGATAGTTTTCAGGGTTCAGGGGACACCGTGTCTGAGAGCAGATCCCAAGGTGCCGCTTCCACCAGCACATCCCAAGGTGCCGCTTCCAACAGCCCATCCCAAGGTCCCGCCACTAAACGAGTCAGGTGGGAGTTGCCAGAAAACTGAACAGTGATACATATACATGCTGCGGAAGATTATCACGTTATCTTGTTCTTTCTTCAGAGCTTGTTATCCCTCTTATTTGTGTCCTTCTCTGACGGAATAATACCCCAGATGTTGTCCCATTATTGGCCTGTATAAAGTCCACTTAAGCAAGAGTGACCCACTAATAAAATGCAATATGTATAAATAGTATTATTATTTAGTACTTTCCTTCATGTAATATATATTTACTATAGTTTTTTTAATCTATAGCATAAGGGCAGTTCTGATAGGGGTATCTTTTTAGGGTGCATGTTAATTACAATCTGAAACTCATATTTTACACCCAATCGAGGCCTTCTGTGCAAATCATACCGACAATCTTCACATCTAAACAAACTTAGCTACTCCCAGTCAACCATCACATACACAATTTAACATCACAGCCAACAAGGGTAGGAATTTCATTGACCATTTATTCTTTCACTTGTGGAGATCCTGTATAGTAAACAGTAGGCCTACGATTGGTAATTTTATAACGATTGCATCCAACCGAGAAAAAAAAAGTTATTCAGGAACAAAAACTACAGAAGACGTCAATCATTTCATACTTAATTAAGGGAAAATTCTCTTAATTGTTGGTGAATTGGAAGGTCTGTGATTCCTCCAAACTATATATACCAGGAAACAGATGACCTTGTTGTTGTTGCCTTCATGAGGTATCTGTTGTTTCGTGGCATAGTTTGAAGGAATCAGTATATTCACCCTCAGAAGAATCTCCCGTTAAGGGTTAAAACGCCTCTGGTCCCTCAAGGATTTTCGGTCTAGTGGTTGGCCTGGAGGGAAGTAAGTGTAATAAGTCAGGTTATTATCACTGAAGCTGAGGTTATTGCTTCCTCTCTCTCTCTCTCTCTCTCTCTCTCTCTCTCTCTCTCTCTCTCTCTCTCTCTCTCTCTCTCTCTCTCATTGGTGGTGAAGGGACTGGTGATGATAAAAGTGGTGGTCGTCGTGGTGATGGTAGAAGGGATGGTGGTAGTGGTATTGTGGTGGTGGTACAGGACATGTGGTTGCGATAGTGGTAGTGGTAGTAATAGTAGTAGTAGTGGTGGTTCCAGAAATTTTGTTGGTAATGGTGGTAGCAATGGTAGTGGTAGTGTTAATGGTGATGGTTGTAATGGTACGTGGTGATGGTGGTGGTGATGGTGGTGATGGTGATGGTTGTAGTATTAAGGGGGCCTTTCTGAGTGAAAATATGACCATAATAATTGGATTTGTGTTTTTTGCCTTAAGAACTAGGACTTTAGGATTAAATTTACATTAAAAAAAAGTGTCATTGACGTCACTAAAACGTGTTTAATGCCTTTAAATGCATGCCTGCACACACACGCTCTGGACAGAAAAGAAACACCCTACTATTTATTTTAGTCTACCTTAACACATTTTCTTTCATTCCTTGGGGCTTGCGAGTTAAAAAGAGCTCACGCTGCTAAAAAAATACGCGCTACAGGGCAAAACACCATATCACCTCACGAGCCCCTAGTATGTAAACAAATATTGGGGAGTTAACCAGTTGGGGCCACTGTGGTATCATACCACAGTGGCTTTGGTTTGTTATGATCCTCCCCAACCAACAACACTCGTCAGTCTTATTAGGGCCGATTCCACAGTGGCCTTGGTTTGTAATGATCCCTACCAACCACTTATTAGTCTTATTGTATCCTTAATTGACCTTCCTATTTATGAATCACACTATTTACGTCCTCGTCCTTCCTATATATTTGCTTTCTTATTCTATTTCCGGTAAATTTACTGAAGTACCGAGTTCACCATATTGTATATTTTAGTATTATTACCCACTAGTTTGGACCATTCTAAGACACACTTCATCTATGGTGTTTTACAAACAATTTGGAAATTAGTCTCCGACCTTAACTAACTTAAATCACAGCAAACTACCCGGATATATCCCCTGTAAACTATCAAAGTGACCAGGGCAAACTCCCAGGAACCAAGCCGGATGTGGTAACACTGCGCAGCCCTAGCCAAGAACGCAGTACTTCTGTAATAATACCCTATCATCAAATGTGCTTATTTTCACAGTCCTTTTCCATGCTCGTCATAATTTTATTTAAACTACAAATTCCTACAAATAATGCCACAAAACACACACCTATTTGTTAGGAGCTTGTTTTGTGGCATGGGCAGGAGGAATCAGAAGCCACCAGGTCTCATACATGATTACAGGACCCTTAAGGGTAAAAGCGAATCCTCCAATACTATGCCACGAATCAGATCACCTATTATAGTAACATTAAGGTAGTCTTGTTTCCTGCTGGTTTAGTTAGTTTGGAGGAATCAGCAGCCTTCCAATTTACCAACAAGATAATGTATAAAGCTTTTTATAAGGAGACAGAAGCAACCATGCCAATATATTTATTTATTTACATGGGTATTTATTTATGTATCAAAATGTGAAAGAGAATATTATAAACCTGCAAAAGTAAATGCCGATGTAAATCCAACCTGAAATCCATAAATTTGATTACACCTGAAATCCAAAATCTAATTAAGCTAAATCTGAAATCCAAAATTGTAATTAAACCGGAAATCCAAAATTGTAATTAATCCTGAAATCCAAAAATATAATTATCTGAAATTCCAAGAACTTAATTAAATCTGAAATCCAAAAATATAATTAAATCTGAAATCCAAAATCTAATAAACCTGAAATGAAAAAATGTAATTAAACCTGAAATCCAAATATAAAATTATACCTGAAATCCAAAAATATAGTTATTTCTGAAAATCCAAAAACAAATCCAAAATCTAATTTAGTTAAACGTGAAATCCAAATATATAATTAAACCTGAAATAACAATATGTAATTAAACCTGAAATCCAAATATATAATTAAACCTGAAATAACAATATGTAATTAAACCTGAAATCCAAAAGTGTCATTACTGTAATCCTGAGAATCCAAAATTTAATTAAACCTGAAATACAAATTTTGAAAATGCTGAAAAAAATGATAAAATCTGTAAATAAGTTTATTAATCAATACAAAAAATAAAAATATGATTGTGAATTAAACTCTTAAATAATACTAATCAAAGGTAGGCTACTGTACTAAGTAAAAGAATGTACTGTATAAATTATATAGTATGGTATGAGTACCCACCCTTTTTTTTTTTTCAGGTAGATCAGTTTGGTGGTAGTAGATGCAATGGTGGTGGCAACAGGGTAATGGTGTCCAGATGATGGTAGTAGTAGTAGTGGTGATGGCAGCAACAGCAAAAGAATACAAAAACATCATTAGTATATACTAGATTCACACTATTGCTTATATGGTTAATTACTGGTACCTATTTACATATTTCAGTTTTGACCAGGAGGATGGTGGTCAACAGTACACCTTGTGATCATAATATACCTTAAAAATGACAGACAGACAATGGGACAATGTGCACTTACCTCTTCTTCGTTGTTCTCTAGCTGCTGTAGGCGTCTTGGATCATCCAAGCCTGGTTCATCGCTCCTCTTGCTCTTCTCTATTCTCTCCTACCGTCCCTCCTCCGTCCACACACACACACCTGGCCTAGAAGAGAATGCAGGGTGTGGCATGGAAAGCCTCCCATGCTCCACCCTGCGTTAATTAAGGCCTACCTACCTACCTATTCTGCAGCTATATAATCATCAATATAATCAATGTAATCATCAATAGGTCAGTCAATACGAACATGTAAGATACACCTTAGTTCCTGTGCTCTGGTAGGGGTTGTAATCCTCTTGTCATCCTCTTGGTCGCTCCACTTCTTCGTGTGGTCATCCTCTTCTTATCCTTTTCAAGGGTTTGTCCTCTTGCTGCTCCTCTTCTTCACGGGATCGTCCTCTTGGTCGCGGTCGCAGGGGACCCTGACTGCAAGGGAATGCAGGGTGATGCATGAGTAGCATCTCATGCTTCATCTTGCCTTAAGCCCTGCCTACCTAATTTTATATTTACCATTCTTTGTCAAATCATTGTCAAATTTATATGTGCATATTATCAAGTAGGTAAATTTACAGATACAGTACATTACTATAAATACCTGAGTCCCTCTTTGATGGCTGTCCTCTAGTCACTCTGGAAAGAAGAAAATGAACATAAATAATTTGGTTCAGATTTATATGTTATTGCTACAGTGCAAGAAAGCAAAATATATGTAAATTGATATAATCATTATAATAACATAATACAGATAATAACAAAGGGAACACATCATATTTTCTAAAACAATAATAAAAGAAACTTACACAATAACAAGGTAATGGTGTCCAGATGATGGCAGTAGTGGTAGTTTTGGTAGTGATAATAGTAGTGGTGGTGGTGGTGATGGCAGCAATAGCAAAAGAATACAAAAATATAATTAGTATATACTAGATTCACACTATTGCTTATATGGTTAATTACTGGTACCTATTTACATATTTCAGTTTTGACAAGGAGGATGGTGGTCAACAGTACACCTTGTGATCATAATATATCATAAAAGTGACAGACAGACAATGGGACAATGTGCACTTACCTCTTCTTCGTTGTTCTCTAGCTGCTGTAGGCGTCTTGGATCATCCGAGCCTGGTTCATCGCTCCTCTTGCTCTTCTCTATTCTCTCCTTCCGTCCCTCTTCCGTCCACACACACACACCTGGGCTGGAAGAGAATGCAGTGTGTGGCACGGAAAGCCTCCCATGCTCCACCCTGCGTTAATTAAGGCCTACCTACCTACCTATTCTGCAGCTATATAATCATCAATATAATCAATGTAATAATCAATATGTCAGTCAATACGAACATGTAAGATACACCTTGGTTCCTGTGTTCTGGCAGGGGTTGTATCCTCTTGTCATCCTCTTGGTCGTTCCACTTCTTCTTCGTGCAGTCATCCTCTTCATGGGTTTGTCCTCTTGCTCCTTCTCTTCTTCACGGAATCGTCCTCTTGGTCGCGGTCGCAGGGGACCCTGACTGCAAGGGAATGCAGGGTGATGCATGAGTAGTGTCTCATGCCTTACCCTGCCTTAAGCCCTGCCTACCTAATTGTATAATCAGCATTCACGGTCAAATTTATAAGTACATATTATCAAGTGCATAAATTTACAGATACCTGGGTCCCTCTTCTCTGATGGCTGTCCTCTGGTCACTCTGGAAAGAAGAAGACAAACATAAATCATTTGGTTCAGATTTATATGTTGTTGCTTCAGTGCAAGAATGCAGAACATATGAAACTTGAAATAAACATGGTAATAATGTAATACAGATAATAACCGAGGGAACACATAATTTCTTAAAGGATTATAAATGAAATGTACACAATAACATGTAAACAAAAATGCATGAAAAAATTCATATATATAAATCTCACTTAAGAATACATAAAAATACACAATAAGAATGCAGAGAAATACACATTAAAAAAATTCCCTCGATATGCACATGAAAAGGGAATGGCAAGGGAAACTTAACAGTAAAATCATGTGTTAGAAAACGTTAACAATTTAAAAGAAACTAGGAATCCGGTTAAAACAGCTGCAGTAGTACAATAGTGTTCTAGCTGTCCTCATTGATCCAGGTTCTAGAATAGCCACTGAGGGCTTATATACTCATGGGGAGAGGTAACACATACAGACCTGTACATGTAGTGGGTTAGAATACCTGTCCATAAATACACAGATTGGTTATAGATTCATAGACATGTCATCGATAAAGAGACAGTTCATAGATAAAAAAAATGGTCATAAATATAACCAGGTCATAGATACAGACAGGTCAATAGATCCAGATAGGTCAACAGGTCATAAATCCACAGTATTGATTGGTCATAAATTCAGACAGGTCATACATAGTTCCACACACAGGTCATGGATGATGCAATATTGTCCCTGAAAGAGTGGGTTACTATTTTCCATCACAGGCATAAAAGGCCAATAATAATAATAACAATAATGGGAATGGATTCATCTGTTCAGCTGTTGGTTGTCACACTTTCACAGCACTTTATGACAATGCTACGTACATAAATATGATCATACTGCATATAATAAAATTGCAAAACATGTAATAATAAACTCATGAATACACATCGTGAAAACTAAAACCTGTTATACATAATATACACCCCAATACTTGGAAATAGGTAATACTTGTATGCACTGCAACACTGAAAGATTATAAACTAGCAATCACACAGGTCAGCTTTGTAGGCTGTGGCTATTACAGTATATGCATAATAGCCAATTTGGGCTTCCGAGCTAAATCGGAACGTGCCAGACCGACCGGAATGCGACAAAACGACCGGAATGCGACAAAACAACCGGAATGTGACAAAACGACCGGAATGTGAGTGACCATAAAGTGACACAGCAACAGAAATGTGACAGAGCGAACGGAATGTGACAAAGCAAACGGAATGTGACCAAACGACCAGAACGAGTGCGACCATAAAGTGACACAGCGACAGGAATGTGACAGAGCGAACGGAACTTGACAGAACGACCAGAATGTAACAGAGCGACCAGAACATGACAGAGACTGGAACGTGACAGAACAACCGAAACATTACAATGACCGGAACGCGACAGTGATAGGAACACGGCAGAGCGACTGGAACGTATGATGAGTGTTGTTGCTGATGATGTTCCACAGTTTCTCCAACCACCACTGAAGTATCTGAAAAAATATAGGATCTTCAGGTTGTGTGCTCCTGTATGTCCAGTCACGAGACATAATAAATATCCAAGTTTGCTTTGAATAGCCTGATGGAGTATTAAACGAGCTCAAGGAATTTTGTATGAGACAGGATAATTTATAATAAGTGTTATAATTGATTCACTGATATGTCAGATGATTCCAAACTTCAACAAAACCTGGATATACTTATTATGGCTCGTGTACGTACATCATAATTTATCATAAACATCTATGTAAATACACTATTCATTGGTAGCTTGGAGGGTAAATTTAAATGTCTCTTGTCGGCGACTGAGGGAGCTCTCTTAAAAAAAAAAAAAAAAAAAAAAAAAAAAAAAAAAAAAAAAAAAAGCTATAAAACAGGAGGAACCTGAGTTGCCTTCCAATTCCCACACACCAGCTAGAGTACCCCATAATAAAGTAATAGTAACATAACCAGTCTCATTTCCCTGTGTTTCTATAATGATGTCAACTTAAAAAAAAAACACACACACACACACTAGGAAAAGGCCAACAAGTCACCAATTGTACTTATATATATACCAGTGTACTATTCAATTATGGTGATGTGTATGACGGTCCTTGTGGTGCTGTGTGTGTGTGAAAAGGAACAATTAATCCAGCAGCATGCTAGCGGAAAAAATACACAGTTGTCTGGTCCTCTCCTCTCTGGCTGTGATTGAAAAATGGCTGCTGTGCCTTTCCTCAGTCTGTCTGTCTGTCAAGTTGCTGAATGCTGCAGCCTGCTGATTTTTTTATTGCTGTAACTAACTCTAAAGTTGTAGCCTTGTAAGCTTCATTCTAATTTAATACGATAACTGGTAATTATTAATGTATGTATTTATATGACATCAACATCATTACAGAATGATATAAATAGTCAGTACACAATTTGTTTTCCCAACAACGAGCGGGGAACCACTGTTGTTTCAATGTGGCTCCCGGTGGCGGGTGATTCAAACCTTAATTTCATTTTGACTAGATATTATTATGATGAAAGTATCAAGTGTGTGTGTAATATATTTAGAATAGTTATGCTTATATTGATATTTACAACTTGTATCGTGGTTCCTACCGATGAAGAAAACGTCTCTCATATTACAGGGTAACCTGTTATTTATTTATTACTGACTTACCTACATTATTACTGTGATTGTTTACATATATTCTTATTAATTTCCCACCTTGTATCAAATAACTTCATGGCTTTTAGCCATAAGTAAAGAACTTGAAAAAAAATTATATCACCTTTTCCCACGTTCCATAGACCTAGGGTGATCTAGTATTCTATCATCACCTTCAATTTCCTGGTCTAGTAGGTCATCAATTTTCTTATATTTTGCTCTTCAATTAATTTCCCTGGTGTTCATTGCAAGGCCAAAGGATAAACATAAAGAAGGTTGCCTGACTGAGGATGATATAAGACCTCTATCCCTACGTCAGTCGGGAATTAAACTGCTGGTCGGCAGTGGGTATAAGTTTCGGCAGATTTACGACTGGTCCTGTTTCCTGGCATACTTTGGAGGAATACTAATAATACTGGCTGTACTGTAGTATAACCCCCTTAATAAGTAATCCACCATTTGGAGGAGTGGCTGAGTGTAGGCCTATGTTTGTGAGAGGTTTTGATGGTATTTTTGTTGACCTACAGACCAAACAATAGGCCTTACTTACTTATGATAAACAATAGGACTTTCTTACTTACTTAGGATACACAGTAGGCCTTTCTTACGTACTTAGGATAAATAGTAAGCCTTACTTCCTTATGATAAACAGTTGGCCTTACTTATTTACTTATGATAAACAGTAGGCTTTATTTACTTACTTTATTTACTCTCTTACTTACCTATGATAAAGAGTACTCCTTACTTTCTTACTTACTTATAATAAACAGTACACCCTTTTTACTCATGATAATTCTACAAGGAGAATAAATAAATATACCACAGTTTTTGGTTACCGTTCATATGAGAATGTCTTTTTATTATACAAAACATCACCCAAAGTACACTCGTGTCATTATAACACATCCAAAATTTTGTGTGCTTGTGTGTGTGTGTGTGTGTGTGCTTCCTAGCTTCGACATTAATTATTTTAAGAGTATAAAACATCTTCTCGTGTGGTACAAAAATACAAATGCTAACAATAACAACAACAACAACAACACTGTCCTTTAAAATCATCTCTAACCTAGGAACTGTTATTATTTTTATTTATTGTTTTTATCGAACACACATTATTATAATTATACAAATACACACTCGTTCCAAAACAATAGTAAGTGTTAGTTCATCTGTATATTATTTTCGTGGAACAGATTTGCCGTTTATCAGACCTGTACAGAGTTTAGTAAATTATTTATTACAATGTTGGTAAATCTGGAGCTAACTGATTCCTTCAAACTATTCCAGGCAACAGCTAGGACACCATCATTAAATTTAGTTAATCTTGTCCTGTTTCCGGCATGGCATAATATATATATGCTTTTTTTATTACTCAATGTACGGTACAAAAAGTGTAATACCTCCTGAAAATTATTAAGGGACCCTACATGTGATGCAGTCAGAAATTTGGAGTCCTTCAAATATTGCCACGAAACACCACCTATATGGAAAGAGCTTGTTTCGTGGTATAGTCAGGAGGATTCAAAAGTCTCCAATCATCATACACGATCACAGGGTCCTTAAAGTGACAGTCAATAAGTGTTCCTTCACAAATGGTGCAAATTACTCCTGCCTGCCTATTATTTTGTATGTTAATTGTGTGTTATTTTGTCTCCCTCGTGGGTTTTAATGACTTGAAGATCTCTTGGCATCTTCCTCTCTCATGTATTGCTGCAAATGAGGGAAAAATAAAGTAGAATATATTATTAGTTGTGATATTAGTGTATAGGGTCTTCTTTTATCATGACTAACTCGAGATATATTTCAACTCAGGAGAAAATAGGGGCACTCATAGTGGGTCGACTTTTGTAAGCCAGTTGGAAGGTCTCAGCCATCTCCAAACTATGCCATGAAACAGATCCCTTATTAATATTATTGAGAGCGTCTGTTTTCTGGCAGAGTTAGTAGGAATCAGTAGCTCTCCAATTTCGCCCCCAAAAAATCTCCCCTTAATTAAGTAATGCATATAACCATAAGAATTGGATTAAAAGTGAGTGTATTATTATTATTATTATTATTATGAGTCACTCTGATTTTTTATTTTGTTATAATTTTTACACGACTTTTTTTTTTTATTAAGGGTGGATTCTCTTGTTGGCAAATTAGAAGGCTACTGATTCCTTCTAACAATGCCAGAAAACAGATATCCTTAATGGTACTAATAGGGGATCTGTTTTCTGCCATAATTTGGAGGAATCACAGACCTTCAGATTTACCCTCCAATGAATCTCCCCTTAAGAGTTACCCTGTATATATATTTATTTATATATATATATCTTACCTGACTGAGAGCGAATCCCACAAGTAGACTCCTGGTGGTAGCATCAAGAACCAAAGGGAAGGTGACCATTGTACCTTCTCCACATTGTTCCACAGTACCCACGTCATGAGGGAAGGACGCGGGTATCACCTGTTCAGTTCATTAATATACATAATTATTACAGGCTCTTACAGGATAACCAAATCATATACAATACGGGCTAACAAAATTATTAAAGGTTAACTAAATTATATACAGGCAAACCAAATTATATATAGGCTAACCAAATTATATATAGGCTAACCAAATTATTAAAGGTTAACTAAATTATATACAGGCTAACCAAATTATATATAGGCTAACCAAATTATTAAAAGTTAACCAAATTATATACAGGCAAACCAAATTATATAAAGGCTAACCAAATTATTAAAAGTTAACCAAATTATATACAGGCTAACCAAATTATATGCAGGCTAACCAAATTATTAAAAGTTAACCAAATTATTGCAGGTTATTGATTCTTCCATATTTTATCACGTAAATATGTTCATAATTAGTATCTCAAATAATGACCCTCTCTTCTTCATTATGTCGTGTTGATAAATATGTATATAGCCTATTTAGTCGTATAAGGATTAATAATAGTATACCTTGAATGGAACGGGACAACAGTTGCAGCAATCGTTCTCTTGTTCGAGATAACACAACACATCTCCTGACTGGTTGCTGAGGGTGAAGTTGGATCCTTTGCCTTCCACTGTTCCTAAGGTCACGTTGGAAGGGAGACTCACGTTCACCTCCTGCAGCAGATGGTATGGGGTGGGAGGGGGGGGAGAGAGAGGAGAGAGGGGTGTGTGTGTGTGTTTAGGAAGGAATGTCGACGGATTTATCGTAAGCAGGTTCATTAAAAAAAATTCTATGTATATAATTATGCTGTTGGTAAATTGGTAGGCTATTGATTCCTCCAAGCTATGCCAGAAAACAGACGCCCTCAATAATACGAATAGGAGATCTGTTTCATGGCATGTTTGGAGGAATCAGACAGAGACCTTCCAATCCACCAGCAAAAGAATCTCCCCTTGAAAGGACTATTAGGCGCGTCAGGCAAGAGAGATCAATATATACTGTAATGATTTTGAGCAGATAACCCACATCCACAATACTACATCATACCACTCATGCATTCATAATATTATAACCATCATCATTATATCCAATCACCATATATATATACCATCTCGCGGGCAGAGCAGCAGGTGTTGTGGGTGAATTGTTGGATGGTTAAGACCTGGTGTTTACTTCGACTGGCCACGTGGAAAGTAATGCCAGGACCCCGAGGAGAGGAACAACAACAACAGGTCGTCTCCATGTCAATAGTGGTCGTGTACAGGAGAGACTTGGTGTTGTCGGTGATGCTGAATCTGTCACCTGTACGTGGGGGAAGGAAGAGGAGGAGGGGGAAGAGGAGGAGTATAGAGGGTAGAGTTAGTGAATGGGAGCAGGATTCACACACACACACACACTCACACACATAAACCTTTACTATTGTATATTTGGTGTAGAATATGACACACACACACACACGCACACACCTACGTCTGGTTAAATTCATGACACACACACACACCTCTACGTCTGGTTAAAATCATGTATATCTGGCTGAATATCACACACACACACACACACACACACACACACACACCTATTGTATATCTGGCTGAATAACACACACACACACACACACACACACACACACACACACACACACCTATTGTATATCTGGCTGAATAACACACACACACACACACACACACACACACACACACACACACACACCTCTACGTTTGGTAATATGGATGTAATTAGTAGACAGCAGTAGGTCAAGCCCATGATGTCTCCAGTAGTGAATCTCATCAGGCACCACAGGTAAAGAGGACGGTGGTGCAGGTACAGGTAGTCTTCTGGAGGACGGTGGTACAGTGACGGAGGATGGTGGTGGCGAGAAAGGTGGAGCTGAGGGTGCCGTGCTTAGCTGTGTGTGTGTGTGTGTGTGAAGGGGGAGGTGGAAAAGGAATGTGTTTATTATCTTTATAGTTATTCTTTATGAACGAGTGGAAAATGATGAGTTATAATTAAGATAGATAAGATCATCCTTGCATTTATTATTATTGTTGTTATTATTATTATTACTATTTTTGTTATTATTATTATTATTATTATTATTATTATTATTATTATTATTATTATTATTATTATTATTATTATTATTATTATCATCATTATTGTTATTATTATCATCATCATCATCATCATTATTATTATTATTATCATTATTATCATTATTATTATTATTTTTATTATTCTTATTATCATCATCATCATCATCATTATTATTATTATTATTATTATTATTATTATTATTATTATTATTATTATTATTATTATTATTATTATTATTATTATTATCATCATCATCATCATCGTTATTATTATTATTATTATTATTATTATTGTTATAATTATTTTTACTCACTATGCAGAACATAAGATTTCTGTTTATTATTTGGCCTTGAGCTGCAGTAACCTTGAACCCTTTTCATTTGCCCTTAACTGACCTGTGATGACCTAAGAACTTTATCCATTTGCCCTTGACCTGCCATGACTTTTGACCCCTATTTGGTTACCCTTATCGTTTACTCTTGACCTGCCATGACCTTTGACCTCTATCCAATTGACCCTTGGATGACCTGTGATGATCTTTGACCTCTATCCAATTGACCTGTGATGACCTAAGAACTCTATCCAATTGACCCTTGAATGACCTGTGATGACCTATGAACTCTATCCATTTGACCCTTGAATGACCTGTGATGACCTATGAACTCTATCCATTTGACCCTTGAATGACCTGTGATGACCTATGAACTCTATCCAATTGACCCTTGAATGACCTGTGTTGACCTATCCATTTGCCCTTGATCTGCCTCCCATGACCTTTGACCCCTAATAGTTTATCCTTGACCTTTGACCCAGACTGACCTGTGACGACCCCGAATTTGTAGAGGAGGAGGATCCATAGACGTAGTGATGTAAGGTGGTGTTGTCAGGGGTCGGGAAGGGGTAGGGGTAGGGGTTCATAGGGGCGATGACGTAAGGCTGACCCAACATGGCAGACTCGTAGCTGGGGGGAGAGGTCAACGAGTCCCATGGTGCCCGCTGTTCCATTCCTGTACTGTACTGAATTGGTTTGTTGTTGATGAGTGCATGTATTATTATTATTATTATTATTATTATTATTATTATATTATTATTATTATTATTATTATTATTATTATTATATTATATCTATTTACTTATTTTTTCATCTATTTTTATTTATCTATCTACTTATTTATTCATCTATTTATTTATTTATTTATCTACTTATTTATTTATTATTTATTTATTGGGTCCATTATTTATTTTTATTCATCATACAAAAATAAAATATACAATTATTTACTTTGTTATAATTGATTTGTTTATTTTCTTGGTATGTTATGAAGAAAAAAGGAACACAAACACATGCACACACACTTTCAAATACATGCACACAAGTACACACATACACACCATCAGTAATGTGTGTGTGTGTGTGTGTGTGTTCTGTGCCCACTAGTTTAAGTACAGTATATGTGTGTGTGTGTGTGTGTGTGTGTGTGTGTGTGTGTTCTGTGCCCACCAGTTTATGTAAGGTGTGTGTATGTGTGTGTGTGTGTGTTCTGTGCCCACTAGTTTAAGTACAGTATATGTGTGTGTGTGTGTGTGTGTGTGTGTGTGTGTGTGTGTGTTCTATGCCCACTAGTTTAAGTACAGTATATGTGTGTGTGTGTGTGTGTGTGTTCTGTGCCCACCAGTTTATGTGTGTGTGTGTGTGTGTATGTGTGTGTGTGTGTGTGTGTTCTCCAATACCACCACCACCACCTCACGAAGAGCTATTGATTGAACACACACTTAAGTCCACTCCAATTTCTCTCTCTCTCTCTCTCTCTCTCTCTCTCTCTCTCTCTCTCTCTCTCTCACTATTAATATATCATAGCTTTGATGCGTACACACACACACACACAGTATTCATATATCACACACACACACACACACACACACACACACACACACACACACACACACACACAGTATTCACACACACACACACACACACACAGTATTCATATCACACACACACACACACACACAGACACACACATACACACACACACACAGTATTCATATATCACACACACACACACACACACACAAACAGTATTCACACACACACACACACACACACGTATTACGAATGATAAATGACTTTCCCACACACACTATAGATATTCCTGGTTCTGTCATGGCTTTTGTCTGTGTATGTATGTATGTGTGTTCTGTGTATGTATGTATGTATGTATGTTGTTCTTCTTGGAACCTATACTAGTTGTATAAATAAATAAATTGGTGGTGGTAGTAGTAGTAGCAGCTTTTGTTCTTCTGTTAATCATTTCCTACACGAGGTTATTATTATTATTATTATTATTATTATTATTATTATTATTATTATTATTATTATTATTATTAATATATCTGTAGAAGTAGTAGTAGTAGTAGTAGTAGTAGTAGTAGTAGTAGTAGTAGTAGTAGTAGTAGTAGTAGTAGTAGTAGTAGTATATAGTAGTACCTTCCAACAGACTTACAAACTTAATATAAAATGAATAATCAACCAACCAAGAAATAAATGAATAAATAAAAATATACATAACTAACTAACTAACTAACAATAGGGTTCTCCCGTTGCGCATGAGGTGTTAAAAAGAGACTTGCATTGATCCTGTAGTGAGATGGTAAGGAATTGTACAGAATAGTTGGATCTTGAGTTGACCTTGAATTGAAGCAGAATAAGACGTGTGTGTGTGTGTGTGTGTGTGTGGTGGAATAAGTAGAGTAGTGTAGGTGTGTGTTTGAGTGTGTGTGGTGTGTGTGTAGAGTGAGTAGAGTGTGTGTGTGATAGAGTGAGTGGTGTGTGTGTGTGGGTGTGTATGGTAGAGTGAGTGGTGTGTGTGTGTGTGTGTGTATGGTAGAGTGTGTGTGTGTATGGTAGAGTGAGTAGAGTGTGTGTGTGGTAGAGTGAGTGGTGTGTGTGTGTGTGTGTGTGTGTGTGGTAGGTGCGTGACTTGTGGTGCACTAGACTAGAGTGTGTTGAGCACCTGTATCGACTTGACCCTTCCCTCCCCTCCACTCCACACCTACAGTAACACACACACACACACACAGTAACACACACACACACATACACATACAGTAACACACACACACACACACACACACACACACAGTAACGCACACATTCCCACTTACACCTGTCGTAACACACACACACACACACACACACAGTAACGCACTCATTCCCACCTACACCTGTCGTAACACACACACACACACACACACGCACACACACACACCGTAACACACACATTCCCACTTACATCTGTCGTAACACACACACACACACACACACTCTCTCTCTCTCTCTCTCTCTCTCTCTCTCTCTGTTCCGGGAAAAAGTTTGACTCTCTCGTGCCACACCAACAACAAAAAACAACAACAAAAACAACAACAACAAGTAGATCAACAGGCTTCATAACACAACACCTCCCCAACACCCACCCATACACACACATACAAAGAAGTCTACACCAGTAAGGGGACAGTAAAAGTGTTGGTAAAATCTATAGAGCAAGTGATTCCTCCAAACTCTTCCAAGCAACAGGCCACCATTACTTTTGTTAACCTGTTCCTGTTTTCTGGCATACTTTGGAGGAATCAGGGCGCTCCAATGTACTACCAAACGCAAGAAATCTATAGTCATGGGTATGGTTAAGGGACCTTGTGATGTAGTTAGAAAATTTGGAGTTATAGGAGTCCTTCAAATATTGCCACGAAACACCACCTATAATGTAAGTAGCTCTCTATATATAGTTTCGCGGCATGGTCTGGAGGAATCAGAAGAAGCCTCCATTTCCCATATACACGATTACAGGGTCCTTATAAGGGGAGATTTTACAGTATAGTTGATGAATTGGAAGGTCTCTGATTCCTCCAAACTATACCACGAAACAGATCCCCTAATTTTATAGTGCTGTACCATGCATATACTCCAAATAATATTATGACCCCTCCTTAATGACCTCTACGTGTAACAGACTGACTGACAAGGATCAAATCATGGCTAACAATATCACACACACAACACAACTCACCTTTGTTTTGGTGAGCGAGATAATCACACGATAACACACATTCTGACTGTAAATTGGTGGTGGTATGTTAGTGTTTTATAATTTACATACAATTAAGTCAGTCTTTTTCTTGCATACTTTGTTTTATTTCGTGACACAGAATAAGCGAATAAACGAGTAATTTTCTCTACATCTGTCTAATACCCTCAGGAATTTCTCGTCTTTTGATTACTTGAAGATGAAGAGATTTGAATATATAATGATCATGATTTATTTCCACTTTCCCTGACCGGCACTGTACTGTATAATGTAAGTACAAAGAGATCACATTATCCACTTGTAATACTCAATAAATTACACTCGTAGTTTATACATTATCCCGCTTGAGGTTCTTCGTCTTATTACATTCCTTAACTTGCATAATAAACAAACAATAATAAATATATTACTACGTTCGCACTTGTTGATTCTGTGGCTGTGTTGGGAGTCGAGGTGTCGTTTCCATTACAGTTGTGGTCGTGAAATTTTAATGATTACGTGTATTTCTCTTCGTCCACTTAAGGATAATATTATAATGTGTCTATTTTTCTCTAAGGTCTGTACAGTACTTATGAATATTGACACTCCTACACTGTGGTATAAGTTGATTGTCAGTATTCGATTCCTGCATGGTGGAGTGAGTTCATATATAAGCCTGTAATAGAAAGTATGTACAGTCACGAGCACTAATAAATATACAGTTTTGGTTGAAGCTTTGATCAATCCAATTCACCAACGAAGTAATTCCAATGGAGATCTTATATTGTGCGTTTATTTACTGTCTCTGAGTATTCAAAGTACACCTGGATACTTATTAGTGCTCGTGACTGTACAGCCACGACGAGTCATAATAAGTATCCATGCAAGTTTTGATTAAATTTCGCATCATCTGACCTATACCAGTGATCCAATTACAACTTTTATTCTGCCTCATATATATACCAGCTAGTTTAATTAATACTCCATGCATCTGGCTAGTCGAAACAGACCTACTGGGTTACTTATTATGGCTCGTGACTGTGCAAACCGGGTCCCCAGTTCGAGTCCCCAGTATCATCAGAGGTGTTTCTACAGTTAAAATCTCCTTCGTGTTTGCTGTCCCACATGTCTTGTCATATCACCTTTCCCCAGGGTCGAGTTCAGGGTCTATAGGGCGGGCCGGCCGGTGGTCTTCTGTCATCCTCAAATCAATCGCGTTAAGACCATTGTATAATCATTACTATATAGGCCCGTGTCCTTTCTACTTGTATACCAATGACCGCTATGTCGATAACCTTTCCTTTTCCTTTATTTTTCAGTTTTGTTGTTGTTTTGTTTTTTAGGAAGGAGCATACATCACTCCCAGATCTACATGTCAGGTGTGTTCCTCGTAAGAATAATAGATAAATAAGAATGATAATACTACTAATACTTATAATAATAATAATAATAATAATTACTACACGAACGACCACGAGTTTTGTCTGTGTATACTTTTGGTTATTATTCTGCCCCAGGTGTGAGTACAGGAAAGGAATTGTACACACGACACACTGCCTCACCATCCCACACAACACTACTACCTGATGAGTTGTTGCATGCTACCACCTACCCACCTACCAACCCCACCTTCCCCACCTACCTTCCCCGCCCACCTGTATACCTCTTCTACCAACACACTCACTCACCTAGTACCCACCAGCAATACCTACCTACCTTCCCCGCCCACCTGTCTACCACTTCTACCAACACATTGACTCACCTATAGTACCCACTTACAACACCCACCTACCTTCCCTGCCCACTACCAACACACTGACTCACCTAGTACCCACCTACACCAATCTCCCACCTACCTACCTACCTTCCTTCTCCAATTATCCATATATACTTTCACACCTACCTTACAAACCTACCCATGCACCTATCTACCTTGCCCTGCCATGCACCAACCTTCCCCAACCCCCCACCCACACACCAACTCACTTACCCTACCTACCTTCCCCAACCCCCACCTACCATGCAACCCATCTACAACAACCTCCCACCTACACACCAACCCACCTACAACAACCTCCCACCAACCCCACACCAATCCACCTACCTCCCCCCCCCCACACACCAACCCACCTACCCCACCTACCTTCCCCCAACCCCCCCCCCCAACACACCAACCTCCATCCCCCCCACACACACACCAACTCACCTACCCCACCTACCTTCCCTCAACCCCCCCCCCCACGCAGACACACACACACACCAACTCACCTACCTTCCTCACCCCCCCCCCCACACCAACCTCACCCCCCAACCCCCCACCTACAATATAGTCCCGTCCATCCATATTCCAGCACTTGGATCAATTATTATTAAGAAGGGTCTGGTAGCTCCTCGTGTTAAGGTCGCTGGGAGAACTGGTTGACTGTGGAACTCTCGACCTTATTGCTCTGTGGGGTGTAGCTGCCTCTTGCCCCTCCCTCCCTCCACCTGACAATGACCCAAGGTTTGTTGATATCACGTGGTTACCCTGACAGTATCGTACTTATTTTTCTTCTTCTTTGTTGTTGTTTTTTTCTTCTTGTTCTATATCACGTGGTTACCCTGACAGTACCGTACTTATTTTTCTTCTTCTTTGTTGTTGTTTTTTTCTTCTTGTTCTCTATATCACTTGGTTACCCTGACAGTACCGTATTTATTTTTCTTCTTCTTTGTTGTTGTTTTTTCTTCTTGTTCTACGCCGCCCTCTTCCTTCCTTCCTGCCCCTAACTATAACTTTTCTCGATCCCCCAAACCATATCTACTCTTTAGTTACCCCTACACCCCTAGTCCCTTATCGTATTGTAACTAATCATAATATTGTCCCTTAATCTTACGGTAATCCCCTACTAGTTGTCCCTAGCTTTAGCCCATAATCTCCTATTCCTTACTTTTGTTCGTGTCCCTAACTGCTCATACGTTTTACTCCTTACATGCAGTCATCAACCCGGACCTGCTAAAATTTCACACACATTTTAATTCATGACCCCCGGCCGGACATGTTAAAAAAAATAACTAAAACTTTCATGTCCTCTGAAAATTATACACTATAGCCTACTATATGCTATGCTATGCTATACTACTGGGAAAAATATTAACATTACACATTTTCGCCCACCACGGAGTAAATTTACACACTCTCTCTCTCTCTCTCTCTCTCTCTCTCTCTCTCTCTCTCTCTCTTAACAGGTGTAGATGTAGGTGTAAATCTAGGCAACAAAATTAATGGTTCAAGAGTAAATATTGAATGCATATGGGTAGTTACGACGCCTACGAGTCAGTTTAGGTACGTAACGTCGTGTCGATAGGTGCAGTCCAGTATTGCCATATATGGTGAATTTTTCCTAGATAATGGGAAACTAATTTTATAGATTGTTCAAGAGTAAATGGGGAACATTCCTACTATAGACGAAATATCAAGAAGATGGTAAATGTGCAATTAAATTCAAGGGTAAAAACAGGGAATTTCCGAGGTAAAAAGGGAAAAATTCTGATGTTAAAGCTTGGGATATTACGCCAAGCAGATCTGGCAACACTGATTCACTCACCAAAACATTAACAAAAACAAAACACACGAGAAAGTGACGTTTGTTACGGTTCGTATCGGGAAAAATAGTACTAAAATTGAGCCAGAAATACCTTAAATAATAGGCCAGGAGTGATTAATTATTGATAGTGTTTATTTTATAGTGGTGGTGTGAAGAACCTAAATATATAAATAATAATAATAATAATAAAGAGAGTAAGTAATGGAGTGATTAATTAGTAATGTGATTAATTAGTAATGTTGTGATTAATTATTGATAGTGAATTTAATAGTTTTTTTTTTTTTTTTTTTTTTTAACGAGATTATCCCCCTAAACTAACATGATGGGTATTTGTCTTGTTTACGTTTTATGGAAGTATTCTTTAGACATTATGGAGGTACATTTTCAGCAAGGGAGACTCTATCCGAGTTTTTTATAACTTAATTTGACCTAACCGAATCTGGCCTGCCTTGAACTGCATTGACGTAATCTAATCTGTCCTGCCTTGACCTAACCTAACCTAACCTAATCAGAACCAAGGCAGACACCCTGGGACCTAACCAACCTGGGCAATAACAAATTCAAGCCAGATGACATTTACCATACTGAAGATTAAATGTCTTGTTCATGTGTCAACTAACTCGGTTTTATTTCCAAACTTTGCTCATTTGATACATGTAGTTTGTGAAATATGTGTTGTCATTCACTTTATACAAAGTATTTTGTTTTTACGGCAATATCAAATATGTAAGCATTATTCCTCCATCCCTTTTAAATTGGCAACAATATAACAACTGCCTGTGATACTCGTAATCACCTGAAAGAGAAGGGAAAGTTTACCATATTTTCTTACATTTTCAGGAGTGACGGCATGCCACCATTGTGTGAGGTGGAGAGATAGTAAGAGGAGTGAAGGGGATGATGTCCAGTCCAGGAGAAGGGGAGGTATGGCCGGTCCGCACCCCTGCCAGTCTGGAGCGGCAGGTCTTAGACAAACTGGTGACTATGGTGCTCGAGGCTGCACTGCCCATCACCACCGCCAACCTCCCCCTTACACGCACCCATGGTCAGAGCTTCAGCATTGCAGTATTGCTATTTTGATATTCTATCTATCTGTTGCCACACTCCTTAATCTATACAGGAGTCACAAGAAAGTGTGTGTCTAGAGCTACAGTATCTACTGTATATAGTATCTTTTTATCTGTATCAGCATCTTCCTTGCATGTTTGTCTCTACCAATGTAGGCCTCCTATCTCATGTGTCTACCAAAGTGGTGTATAATTTATTTTTGTTCTTGAGACATTGCAAAGTATTTCTGTTGCAAATCTGGTCGTATATATTGTTATATTCTCCTCTTCATCGCCTCCCCCATCATTGATAATTTTGGAGGTCCTGTATACCGGGTATGTACCGGTATATTCAGTATTGTACTGTTCTTTTGAGAGGAAATGTAATATCATTTATTTGTGGTTATATCTAAGCTTAGTAAATATTTTGCAGGTTATGGTCGGTCCACAGAGCCTTGGGAGGAGAGCCGGTGTAGACGCCTAGATGATATTATTATGGCCACTGACACCACACGACAAGGCCTCTTGCCGGAAAAAAAGGTTATCATGGTAAGCTTCCACTCGGAAGTGTGGTACTCGATGATGATTACTTCTTTGGCTGATAGTGTAATTTTAGAAATGAAAATGTTTAGTGATGATTTTCATGCTGCAGCAGAGTATCACTTTCATGACAAGTGCATAGAAAATGATCACTTAATATTTTGCCACAGGACCGTCTTCAGAAAGTGAGGACATGGTGGGACAGTGGGCTGAGTGCTGTTGGATATGAGGTGGCACGGATAGCCAGGCGGGCCGTTAGCCTGGAACTGCAGCTTATTGACCCTCATGCTTTTTTCCCTCTCACTCGCCTAATCCTCCAGCTCCTCTTCTCGTCCACAGTGGGCACTCCAGACAATGTGGCAGAATTCCCCGCTGACCCTAAGGTAAGAGCATTTACATCTTTTAGGGCCATAATCTTGTCCCATGGTTTGTCTTTAACATTGTTTGAATTATTAGTTCACATGCTGGAATGGTTATATTTGCTTTAAGTGAAGGCAAACTTTCAAAATGTTTCAGTCACTACTCGTTGTTTGGAGCCTAAATGAAAAGGTTATGCAGTACAGTATAGTGATCAGTTTCTTTGCTATAACTTAGTTGAAAATTTTACAGAATTAAGACTCTGCTCTTGGATTATATTGCAGGTGAATAACTGAAGTTAAAGTTTTGGGATGAGAGTATGGACTTTAGTGCAGAATTGCCAAGTTCATAGTTTTTGCACTATTTAGCCTGGTTTTAAAATCTTATTGTGATTTAAAAGTTTTCTTCAACAACTGTTTGGGGAAACAATATTGATCATGTTCATACTGAACTACTTAACTGTGCATGTATTTAAAGCTTGAGTATTCAAGGAAGTACTGTACTTAAAGTTTGAATGTTGGGTTTACATTGGCAAGATTGGGCTGGAGCAACACCAACTCACTTGGCAACCTTGATTTTTTGCATGTGTAGCACAACTAGAATGCTTGTGTAGGATGCTTCAAATGTGTTGCACTAGATGGAGACACTGGTTGGGCATCTACTGTACTATGCTATGAGTTAAAGACAATATAGGAGGTGTTTTCTTGACATGTTGGTGTGCCAGGATGTTTTTCTTCAAACTGCAATATGTATGGGTTTAGTGCATGATATTTTACATCACATTAAAGTGGGTTGTGGTCTCGTGGTTAGATCGCCTGGTTAGTTGCTGGAGTTTGAAGGTCTTGATAGTGGTATTTAGAAATGGGTTGGCATCACAATATTATATTTATTTACCATCTTTTTAAACCATTTGATTACAGTTAGGTGGCTCTCAAACCAGGAATATGAAACCAAGGATATGTCTCAAAGTCACATTCAGTAATACCCCAAATTTTATAGTATTGCTATCAAGGATTGCATCATTATGTATAGTAGGCATTTTTAGGGTTATCAGTAATTTACTCCAACTACAAGTACCAATTTTCTTACTTCTTACAAATGTGGCTGTCTACCACATCACTCAAGTACCATGTAGCCTAGTCTTTTCACTTGCCTGATTGTTTAGCCCTCTTTGATCCAGTGCCCGAGGAATTATACGATGCATATACTGTCGCAACCTTTTTTCACTGGTTTTATTTTTCCCCTTTAGTACTTCATATCATATTCATCCACTCTAATATGTTCACTTGCATTTATAACCTAAGCCTAATGTACTTCCATTAACTTGTAAATTCTTAGATCTTCTTTCCATGCACTATCACAACTAAACATTTTTTACTGGTAGTGATGTGCATTTTATGTAATGCTATATACTGTATATTATATGTTTTGACTTTGATCTGCTGTGTGTGATTCATCTGTACTCTGAGCCTGTAATAATGGTGTAGTTAAATTAAAAGATTTGTATGTGTGCTTATTCCTTTATTAATATAAATCTTCTGAATTGTTCTATTCAATGGTACTGTACATGCTTTTATGCTTGATTGTCTGGTTTTATGCTTAGTTTGTTTGCTCCAGCATGATTTTTACTAAGATTGTCTGTTACACTAGCACCATGTTCCGTTATATATGCTGTGTATACTGTACTAAAAGGCTGTGAATTATGATTTGTTATGTAAGTCATTATGCCATCATTGAATATATTTACAAAAAGAATATAGGGGCAAGATTTTTCAGTCAAATTGAAGACCATTGATTCCTCAAACACAGAAGTCTGTTTATTGTAACATTGTGTAGGAATTATTAGATCAAATTCACCAACAGCATCATCAACACAACACAGATGTTTTACTGCAGTTCTCTACAACATAGTCATATAGTACAGTTACTACAGTAGCTTCTCCGCACATGCAGAAAGCCTAATAATAAAAGTATAATATCAGTAACCTTTAATAGTTCATATCTTAATTCTGTTATTTAGCCAACATACCAGAAGATTATTGTAAAGATTAGGTATGGTAATATGTTCGAGAAGTGGGACCTAAGAGAGGTGATGTTACAGACTCGGCTGGAGCTACGAATGCAAGCTTGTCCGGTGTATGCTGAAGTGCTGAGGGACCTGGCACCCTTCAGCATAGAGGAGCTCAACACACAACACATTATCTTTGGTGATGTGGAGCCTTGGGAAGTTGTCCTGGACAGGTGTTGGGGACTGCGCCGGGTCCACCTACGCCACAACACTTGTGATAGGCTCCTGTCCTGTCTGCCCTCCTGCTCGCTTCTCCACACCTTCATTCTGGATGAGTGCTGTGGGCGCACAACAGTCCCTGTCGACACGCTCTACCAGATGTTTTTCAGAGGCCGTGATCATCAGGAAATCAGTGAGTTGGTGGCCTCATTCAAGGCTGTTGACCACCAGACACTCCTTTCCTTCCCCAACCTGAAGCTTGTTGACCTGGGAAATAACTGGGACTCTTACAAAGGTGATGGAGGAAAGAGTATGACTGAACTTAGGTACAATCTTATCTACTTCTACCCAAAGCTAGAAAGTCTATCTTGTGAGAAGATGCAACCATTCCAACCCAGCGCTCCACCCACCCTACCTCCACATTGCCGTAACCTCACCTTTGGCATCACCCATATTGATCTTAACCTTTTAATGTGGTGGACAAAATATCAACTTGATCTAGCTGACTGTGAGGCACACAAAAGAGAACGTGAAAAGGTTGTGATGAAAGCTTTTAGACAGGTACGGCATTTGTCGCACACTCATGCTTCTGAAGTAATGAAAAATGACAAAACAGCCCAGCAACTTGCAGACTTTGCAAAGATATGGATCCCAAAATTTAAGTGTGAAGTGCTTACAGTAAAATTCCCATTCACCTTTCCTCCCACTAGGGTGGACCTAGGAGAGTATGTGACATTATTAAGTGGAGTGGGGAAAGCCCTACGAGTGTTACGGCTTCACCTCTCCTGTGGTATGGTAGCTGTAGGAGGCCTGTATCCCCTCCTGGCCTGCTGTCCTTACTTAGAGGTGCTAGGGTTGGTCTGGGCAAGAGGGGCTGCAGGGGACGAGGGTCAAGAAAAGAGAGTAGTGTCGCTCCCCCGCCTGGCTGCTCTGAGTGTGGTAGTGCAGGATGGGGCCGGTGCTGGAGCAGTGGAAAGTTTGGTGGAGAAGTTACTTAGTTCCTGTCCTGCATTAGCCACTCTGGAGTTGGTGTTACCACATCGACCTTGTGAATGGCTCATGGGCTTGGCTGCCCAGCAAACTCTGGCAAAGATACGCACTTTAAGACTTAGTTTTCGTCCTGCTCACTTAACTTGGCAGCTGATTGGTGAGGAAGTGGAAGTTGGGGTGGCATTCTATGTTCCATTCATTGAGCTACTTCCCCGCCTTGAAGTGCTACTACTAGGCTCACTTCCTCTCTCTGTGTACAGGTGGCTTGCTCGCACTTACCGCACTTCTCAACTCCGCATCCTGCCTCGCCCTCGTCCACTTACTCATATCCTCCACCCTTACTTGTAACTTCAAAGATTCTCTTTTTACAGTCACCGAAACATAATTCATTCCTGATTTTTAGCTGTAATCCTGTAGTTAGATATTACATGGTGCTAATTTCTTTCATTTTTTCGAGAATTTTTTTATGCTCATCTGACATGTGATGCATGTGGGTATAGAAATACTTAATACTGTACACTGGAATATTGGCAAGGGTATAAAATGTGGATGCAAGATAGTGGTCTTGATCTAAAAGAAAAAGATGTTATAGGTTAAAGCTTTCAGTTATATACAGTAGATTTCATTACGGTATTGGAAATTATTTCTCGAGTCCAAATGAAATGTCAGCCAGTGTCTAGTGTATGAGCAGTGTGTGTATTAGTGAAACTGCAACTGTGGAAACTGTTTTTATCAAGGGTTTACTTTATTTATGTAGCTAATAGGTATATTATCACTTGTTGTATTGATGACAGTATATTTGGAAACTATGAAGGAAATTATGTCAAAAAATTATATGGATGCCTTGCAGGAAGTTCACCCCTTATTGTACCACCATTAGCCAACCCATTTGCCACCCCTCATATTACAGCTGCTGTGATGTCTACATTTAACTGTGATACTCCAAATATTTATCATCATAACTGTAGCAAAACTAGATAGGAAGCACAGTTTGAAGAGGAGCAGTTATTGATGATGCTTCACTACCTGAAGAAATGGAATTGAAATGTTGAAGTAAAGGCTCCTTATTAAATGGTGTGTCAATATAATTATCACGTCATTTGTGTTTAGTTTATAAATGTGTAGCTTAAGGTTGTATATTGTGAGAAAGTTTGCTGTAGGGAGTATAGTACAGTACCTATTATAGTAAAGGTATTGTGAGAAAAACATCCAGATATAGGTTTTAGTACATTACTATTATATTTGATTCATGGTACATTTACTATAAACAGTATCTCTAAGAATTTCACTCAAAGCAGTATGACACAATGGATAAAACATCCACTCATTATTCCTGGACAGGGTAGAATCAAAGGCCTTTTGTCTCAGCAACTCGCTTACCCTTACTGATTTATTTCAGCTTCTCTTTCTTTGCTGCAAAGTGCATTACTCTCTTCTACACTGGACTTTGCTCTTCTGAACTCTCTCATTATAAACCTCCTTCCCTCAGGAGAGCATGCAACACTCATCAAACTACCCAGTCTCACCACTTTCTGTTCAACTTCCTCATACATATTCAGTCAATACTCTCAATCTTTCATATGGACAACTGATGAACTCTGAAACACTTTACCATTATCCATTTTTCCTCATTAATAGACCTTATGCTCCTTCACAGCATCTTGGACAAAATTGAGAGCATGATTATGGACCTCTCTTACTCTTTTTATTTCACGGATAAGGAAATTAAGTGGGCTTCTTGCTTTTAGATCTCACCTTCCTCAATATAGACAAAAGTACAGTACAGTATCTATATATTATTTGTCACCGGCAATATGATTCCGTATAATGTACATGTTAACAACTGTATTGAATAGAATTGAATTTTTCATTAATGTGCAAATTCATCATTATGTCATTCACTCATAAACATATCAGTGTACAGTAGACAGTGTTTCTTATCATCATTAGTGTAATTCTCCTACTCACGGGGCTGCTTGGTCAGAGAGCTTGAGGAAATTCAACAACTCTGCTACTCATTATTCAAACCCATTCTCTCTTGACAATAGAATAAAGAGAATATAGTATGCTCCAAGAGAATCATGAAGTTTTAACCCCTGGATGACAGGGGCTGAGTGCCGGAAATAGACTTGACTTCAGACCGTGCTAAAAGCATAACCTGTGGCAATGCTGAAAGAGATGAATGTGTCAAATTGTTACTTAGTTCCATATGGTGTGTGTTACCTGGTACAGAACTTTAATTATTAGACCAAAAGGAGGTTGGAAGGATTTTGTAGAACATAATCATCTTAACATATTGTACCGTACAGGAATCTTGACATTTTCTGTGTATGAGGTTTGGTGAAATAGGAACAAGTTAAAAATCTCTTTTATTATAGTTTTATACACTAGAGTACAAAATATTTATCACTCACAACATGTGGATAACAAGACAAGGGTAGTATATACACTTAATATAATATCATCATTATCATTACACGGTTATCTATAGTCTGTTTTCTTCTAACTGATGGCAAATGTCCGAGGCCGACATTGTAAAGGGTAATCGAGATTGGTCTGTGTTTGCCACTCAGGGGTTACAAGTCATACGAGCAGCCTATATCAGCCAATCAGTTGCAACCAATTGATATGTTTTATGGATATTTACCATCATATAGAATAATAAACATGTATAGTAGAGTATTAGTTCACTATTATTTTCCTCCTTTACTCAGTGATACAGTATAATAATACTCATATATGGAACTTTCTTTTTTATTTGATCATGCTGTAAATAAGGATATGAGGTAAATAAACTGTAATCTTATAATGGTGGGTTCTTGTGTTTATGTGATGCAACTTCTCCAGAAATGGAAGTACAGTACTGTACAGGAAAATATTTACCTTAGTGTTTGCAAAGTGTTGCATTTGTAATATTCTTTTAGCATGTCACATGGTTCTGGCAGTTTTGTGTGAGAAGCAAGTTTCATCTATAAAAACAAAAGTAAAAGAAATCTCTAGGGGTTGATATGGTATCTATATATATATTTTTTTTTTGTATCAGAAATATGTGTGGACCTAACTACATAAAGTTGTTGCCAGCAACTTGGTTCCTCACTTTTGATAACAGACACGCTTCCTACTATTTATATTTTCACGTACTGCATAAATATCTTCTAGCTTACAGAAATCTTGTATGAATCTGGGAATATTACAAGTACTGTACATTTAATACAGTAATGAACTCTAATGATTTGTGATGAGGGTACAGTACTGGAATAATTCCCAGTTCATAATTAAAGTGTTAGCCTTCCTTGCACTATAATTTTAATAATTCAGTACTGTAACCAAAGTGTATGCATCTCACTTTCATCACCTATCTCAGGACAGCCAGCCATTCAACCTGGGACTCGTAGGAGTGTTAAAGGGGGAAAAATGTTGGCATATTAATGATTACTTATTCCTACAAACAATGCCAGAAACAGACCAACTATGCTGAGGTAGTCTTCATCTTGACATAGTTGGGAAAAATTAGAAGCCCTCCAATTTTCTGATATTTTACCATTTTTAAAGCAGGCACACTTCAATTACAGCCTAAGTGGTTAATCATATGTATAAACTTTATGCATTTACATCCATACTGTAGTCCCACCAAGTCACACCACCCGTGATTCAAGGCAGAACATCAAGACCAAAGAATATAATAGATAATAATCAGTACAGTATAATAGTAAGATAATGAAAGAACAAAGTCACCAGGATACACATTTATATCACCTCTCTTTATAGGATAGTGAGGGAAGTCGTCTTACTTTCTGGTGATTTTGGGCTAATTTCACAGTCATACACAGTTGATATTTTTTTCATCATGTGAGGTCAAATTATGTGGCTGTTTTAAAAATAAAAATTAAGATTGATAATGGCTGTGGATATATGTGATGGTTGTGGGCATTGTGGGAATTATAATACATAATTAGTACTTAGTGTTTGTCAAGACTTATCAAATGTGAATGGAAAGCAACTAAAGAAATTGTACAATTGTGAAATGGGTTAATTGTTCTTGCACATATATTTTTCCAAGAACTCTATGGTATTAGAAGTAAGACAGTAAATGATATAACATTCGTAAACTATTATGTCTGTAAAGTGGAAATTTTATGTAATGCAGCATTTTTCAGTCCGTAATTTAACTTTTTAGTGACCTGGATAGCTTATAGCAGTAAAATAACAGATAAGATGAAAATTACACAATTCAAATAAAGAAATAGGCCTATGCAAGTACAGTATTATTAGATTATAATTTTATGGTAGCATTATAAACTTCTAACTTTAATTTTAGACCTCTGCACATTTGTAATATTGCACTGTGACTGCCCTTTAGTGAATCATGTAGTAACATACTGATATGCACTGTAAATATCTGGACCTTCTGAAAAAATGTGCCAGTTCAGACTAAAAAATGCTGTACACTGTCTTGGCCAAGCATGAAACTGATACAGTACTGTGCAACTTAACATATATGTGAGGAAGTGTGAACAATATTTTCATATTTTTCTATTTACTCATTTTGTTTTGTATTACTGTAAATTAATCTTATGTACTGGATGCCTAATCAGCCACCATATAGAAATTAGGATATATAGGAGTATGAAGCTGTAATGACAGATGTCTTTCCCATATCCAAAAACATGTATTAGGTGTTCCATTCCAGTTTCATATTTTATCAGACTTTGTCCTCCAGAGAGTATTGGATATAGTTTCCAAAAGGCTTGGATGTGCCTCTGTGAGTTACAACACTGTTTGTTACTGGTTGGATACGAGACTACAGAGGGCGACAAACTTTTACTCCAGTTACAACGCTCAGGAGATAATATAAAGAGTCTAAACCTTGGTCTAATTAAGGGATAAGAAGAAGGCCCGAAGGCACTAAGCTAAAGGAAGCAATTATCAAATTCCACTACTGTAACCCTATGAAGTACAGCCATGAGCCATAATTCTCCCCTGCCTTAATCAATTTGGAAAACAACCAGGAGGATCTTTTTGGATGGTGGCCCTGCTTTAATATGTTACTGTTCTTGGAGATAGTGCAAGGTCACACAAATTATTCATACTCATACCATCGATCTCTTCTGCTAAACAGTTAGTACCAAGATTAGATGATTTAAATGATGTAATATTGTGATATGCCATTATGGCCTTAGCAGACTAGCTTGGTATAAGAATAACACCACTGATTTTGTTTACCTCTTACAGTAACAATCTTAAAATGCTTGAAAAATTTCATTAAAGTGTTAAACCACATCTCTCATGGGTACCCAAGTCCTCAGAAATGAGTAATTTTCCATTATTTAAGTACATTGTCATCTTACCCACCTACCTGTGTGTAAGTGGTGGTGTTGTATGACCCTCAAGATAAAGAATAGTTCCAAATGCCAGTTGGGTTAGGGTAGATATTATGGCTTATGACCACAGTACAGTACAGTATATCCTCAACACACTCTTAAGTTTAATAACAGTACCTTTGTAAACTGACCACAGCTATGCTGTACAGTATACTGATCTATCTTTTATTTAGACTTCTATATATAAACTCTAGACCTAACAGGATAATGACAGTAGGAGCTATAACAAGGTACAGTTGGCCAAATTAGTGATGTCTAGTAGATGTTTTTGTGTTTCGTTCAGATTGCAGTAAAGGCTCTAACTGGGAAAACGCTAGATACAGTACCACAACCTGAGTGAAAGTTACTGAAAACTTCAACAACATCACATAATTCACCGATGGTATAGTACAGTAGATTATATAGTTACAATGCTAGTCACAATAACATCATGGATGCCAATACTGTATTTTATTCTTTTATGACTGATAATGCAGATTTTCAAGGTTTGCAAGATATTTTGGGGAGGGTGATTGAAGATGTATATATATATTTTTCTGCAGAAAAACCATCACTTTCAATACAGATGATCCATTTAAAATGCTCAGTAACATTGACTCTCTTGCCAGATGTTGCAGTTGTCTTTGCCATCTCACCATGCAAATTTCACCTGTGTTATTTTATTGTGTACCTACTTCAAATACAGTGCATTACAGTAATAAGATACTGTATCTAATATATTAAATTTCAATGTTTTCTTGTGCATTTTCATTACTTTATTGTATATAATTTTTCTATATATTGTACAGTATATCTTACATTTCCAACTTTAATGTTATATTGTATTTATTTTATTAGCTATTTATATTTATCACCAGATGCTGCTTTGTGTAATGGGTGCCCAAGAAAAATATAACAGCTAGCTTTTTATTCACCCTTATCAACCATCTAGAGCTTCATATCACCAGCCCTACCGTATTCACTCCGATACATTTTCTTTTTAGTAGTTTCTCCCTCCATACCAAACTTGATCTACATGTACATGTTCCCTCTCCCTCCTTCACCTCCCCTCAATTACAACAAATTTTTCATTTCAGTTGTTAAGTGTTTTTGCTCAGCAGCAAGTCCTAATTGATATCTTGCTCATACATCACCCCTATTTTAAGTCATCATGGGCCTTGTTCAGGTGTACGAAAAAAGGAAAGAAAATGTAAATGCATGTGTGCACATATTGCTTACAACGAGTGAACATCATGGAGGAGTTAAGCAAAGGAACATTACCCTGAAGATAATTACAATGACTATACTGTCTTTATTTTTTCCCCCACATCACACTGTAAACATTTTAGGATTAAGTTTCTAAAGTTTCAGATCCGATCATTGAGTGTAGTGACTGTGATTAGGTCAAAAGTACAGCCCTGTATTCTTGTCCAGTTTACAAGGCCTAGTACATACAGGGTTCATTTAACAAGAGGACTGTATTGATCTATGGATTTGACACTTTTGGCTTCCGCTTATAGACAAACAGGTGGTGGCTTATTAAGTCCCTCTGTATTTTTGTTTTATTTATTTATTTTTGGGCCATTGGTGATGTCGATGACCAATATCGCATTGCACCACCCAGGAGGTGATATACTTATCAATAACTCATTCAATGCAAACTAGCTGTGATATCTGTTGTGGATAATAACCATAATCAGAAAATAAATTATCTGTTATGCATAATGTGTATTGTGTCTATGCATAAGATACATTTTAGGGCTGCTGCTGTGTTTTTGATTACTGCTGTACTTCATTATTTGTTTTGAAATGTGTCACTTGAAACATTACTAAGAATAGTCCCTATTATATCAGGATTAAAAGAATAGATACGAGTGATAGCTATTCTAGAGTGTATATGTAGTATTCCTAAATAGCTAGTTTTTAAATGTGTGTATGGGGGACTCTCCAATTAGCATTTATGTTTTTCCTGGAGGGACTTAAGCAATTTAATTAAAGTATATAAGGAGTGCAATTAATGACTATAAAAGTATGACAACAACACCCTAATTATTATGTTATAATTAATAACTGGAGCCAGTGTTATGCTGACAATAATGAAACAAAGTCCCAAACAAGTTTTTCATCTTCTATAGTGGAAAGTCCCCCATTGGTAGTAGCAGATGCTGTTTTAGAGTTGTTGATGCAGACAGTGAGTACAGATGAGGAATCAAGCTAAGTTGGTGTGACTGTCTTCTTTCTTGTATGGAAGATGGAGTAGGTGTGTCTTCATCTTGTGTGCATCAGATGTATCACAGGGCAGCGGCAGGTCACAGCTCTGTGCCGAGCCAAGACACAACCTGCAGGTGGACTCGTTGGCCAGCCTGTTTGAGGAGGGCCACAGCAGCTGCATGACGCACTAATTCCAGAGAGCGACCATCTACTGCCAGCAAACGGTCGCCACAACGCAGCTTCCCGTCCAGTGCAGCAGGGGATGACTGCACTACAAACAATACATGGATGGGTTCTGGGCCTCGCTGGGGGTCAGCGCCCCCCACAATACTGAAGCCCAATGATGCCCCTGCTGCCCTATGCAGCACTACACTCTTGGCCAGGTGAAGGCAGCGGGGAAGTTTCTGCCAGTACAGCCACGAGGGCACAAAGTTACCAGCTCCACCCTCACTCTCAGGCCCTTCCAGCAGGACCAGTGTGACTCCTCCCAGCTCGGCCGTGGCTTTCAGCAGAGCCACAGCCTGTCCATGGGTCAGCCCCAGCAGTGACTGTCCATTCACCGACAGCACCACGTCACCTTTCTGTTAAATAGATTGTATTAGGGTCAGGAGTTTTGTTCCATCAGATGCATTACACTAGCTGAGGATCTCTTGGTGTGTGTGTTTATCTTTTCTATATTATGATGATCACAAGTATCTGGCCAAAATATGGAGTTCTTTGGATACTCTGCCTTGACTTACCTTAATATTACGACACCTGCCAATTGGTCCCTGAGGGTTGATGTTGGCGATGTAGATAGGTGTGTCGCCCTCATTGCTGTTCACACCTCCACCTATCCTCATCCCAAGACTTTCCTTCATGCTCTGTCAACACAATACTCAGTTAAAATAGTACCCTGCCAATTATTTCAGCCTTAGGCCTAGATGTTTTGAACCTGGCTTATAAGTAACTAGAACATTAACATATGGTAAAGTAATTGATATCATGTTTGTGGGATTGGTAGTAACCTTTGAAAGTTTGTTATTATATAACCTGAGTTATATGAAATTCTTGTCTGCATGAAAGTTTTACTTGAAAAACCTGATTTGTTATATTTCTTTAAAAAGTGAAGTATATGCATGCATTTCTGAGGTAGCTGGAGCCCACCCCTTGCTTTAGATGAAGGCAAATAATAAAAAGACATTCTTTAACTTATTGTCTTACACAGATGAAATTTGTTGTAACTTTGGAAGACTGAGTTAAATTTTGTGACTCGCCTTTTTGACAGTAATGTTTTTCTGCTGAAGGTTGGTGTTTTCCGCCTGTAGGAGCTGCTTGAGTCCAGACACAAGGCTCTGAGAGTCTTCAGGGAGTCGTGCCCCTCGAGGCGTCACTGGGAGGGAAGAGCAGGTGACGGGGGGCGTGTGTTGTGCTGGAGTGTTGGTGGTGGGGACGTTGGTAATGGAATGGTGGTGGTTATGGTGGGAGCCGTTGGTGGTGGTGGTAGTGGTGGTGCCAGTTGTGTAGTGAGGAGCGTCAGGATGCAGATTAGGGTCAGTATCATCTGTGTCATCTGTGTAGTAACCAGGGGACGGGGTGGATGGAGAAGCTGCCCCTCCCACCTCAGAGTACGGTCGTGGTCCCGGGGAGGACATCATAGAGGACATAAGGCTGTGGTCACTGAGGGAGTCGCATGAAGCCGAACGCACGTACTGAAGGTTGCCACGCTCGTCTGCTGTCACCGGGAACTCACTCTCGCTGGTGGTGGAGCTGCCTCGCCAGGGGTGGTCATCAAGGCAGCGGGGTGATTTCGGGGAAGGGGTGACTGCTGGGGGTAAGAGGGGGGCCTCACGATTGACGATGAGGGTGACGTGGTCGTGGCTCTGATGGATGAGGTTGGAGGCGTGGTGAAGGCGGGCGTAACGCACGTCGGCCCCGTTGATGGCCAGGATGTGGTCATGAGGGTGGAGGCGACCATCTTGCCACGCCACGGACCCCTCCAGTACCTCCATAACGAAGATACCAGGCTGGGAGCGGCGACCCCCCAGCTTGAGGCCCAGTGGACGACTACGTTCTTTTATCAACGTCACCATCACTACGTCACCTGTGAATGAAAAATGATGAGTCTTGGTTGGTTCATACTTCACGGCAGGAACCTTCAGGGGAAATACAATCATGGAGTTCAGGAATTAGGAACGGACAAGACTTTTGATTGTAAAGGTACAGCCATGATAATCTACAAATAGGATTTTTAATTGTCGCATTCATCATTAAAGAAGTAGTGTACTAACCTTGGTGTATGTCAAGGTGAGGATGTGGTGTGGTGGGGGAGGTGGTACGGTAAGCCTCGATCCTCTCCCGGTATACCCCGAGGCTGAGGACGGGCCCATGTCGCCGGAGGGCCTCACAGACCTGCTGGTGGCTGGCTGAGGTCATGTCCTTGCCGTCCACTTCAATTATCTGGTCCCCCGCCTGTAACCTCCCGTCTTGTGCCACCAGACCGTCCGGAAACACCTCCTGCACCACCACACATCGCTGAACATAGGATAACAATACAACATTAGCACTTCAACACCTCCTGCACCACCACACATCGCTGAACATAGCATTAGCACTTCAACAACGCCTGAAAGCCTTTTAAACATAGCTGAACATAGAATAAAATTGAGCACGTTAACAATGACTGAGGAACTTTTTACGTTTCTTCTCGTATTCTGATCAGATGATGTAAATAATACTTTGTCAAGGTGGAGTACATCTAATGCATAAATTTTGCAAACTAACTGTACTATATAAACATTTTCACATGACAGATTATTTTAAAGCGTCACAGAGACCAATGTATTTTATGTTGTGTGTGTTGTGTTGTATGTGTGTGTGTGTGTGTGTGTGTTGTGTTTTGTTGTGGTGTGTGTGTGTGTGTGTGTTGTATTTTGTGTGTGTGTGTGTTGTGTTGTGTTGTATGTGTGTGTGTGTGTGTGTGTGTGTGTGTTGTGTTGTGTTGTGTTGTGTTGTGTTGTGTTGTGTTGTATGTGTGTGTGTGTGTGTGTGTTTTGTTGTGTTTTGTTGTGTGTGTGTGTGTGTGTGAGTGTGTGTGTGTGTGTGTGTGTGTGTGTGTGTGTGTGTGTGTGTGTGTGTGTGTGTGTGTGTGTGTACCCTAACCACAAATGTAATGTAGGGTAACTCACGAGGGGAGTGTCGGCGCCTCCCACAATAGTAAGGCCGAGGGATGCCTGGCCACGGGGAATCTCGATGTGGGAGATCTCACCCTCGATGATGGGAAGCCTTGTGATGCCTGTGGGAGGAGGTCAAAAGAGGGATTAACTTAGGTCACTTAAGCTTGTGGTAGGGGAAAGGGTGGGTGTCAAAAGAGGAATAAACTTAGGTCACTTATGCCTGGGGTAGGGGGAGAACGAGGTGGTCAAAAGAGGAATTAACTTAGGTCACTTATGTCTGAGGTAGGGGATAAGGGAGGAGGTCAAAAGAGGGATTAACTTAGGTCACTTATGCCTGGGGGAGGGGAAGAGGGAGGGGGGTTAATATATGAATGAACTTTGGTCACTTACATGTACTGGGGTAATGAGGCAACATTTTTCTCGGCACAGTTTTGAGGAATCAGTAGCCTCCAATTCAGCACAACATCTGACCCACCTTAATGGATTTACTCCGTCTCTTAATAATGTGCTTTGTCTTCAGCAGGCCAGTGTGATATTGTCTCAAGGGAGGGATTTCCTACAATCTTAATGGACCTGGCCACTCATACACACTTTCCAAGGAATGCACACTTCAGAAAGGTAAGATGGAAAATTTTTCCGGATAAAAGTTTTAACTAATACGGTAATTATATACCTTAATTTTCACACACACACACACACACACACACACACACACACACACACACATATATATATATATATATATATATATATATATATATATATATATATATATATATATATATATATATATATATATATATATATATATATATATATATATATATATACACACATTGTAGAATACAACTAATATACCATAAAATGTAAACAGAAACAATGACAGTTACAATATAGAACCAATTGCACTCAATTTTAACGAAAACATCATTTGAAGTGAAACCGTAATTACTGACAACATGAAATGAAAATAAAGTGTGTGTCGTGTGATTCATCAAAGCTTCTGCAATAGTGCTCTCGTCTGCAACACGACATAACCGGTCTGCTGCATGAGTGTTGAATAATGAACTACGACGTGCAACTTGCAGAGCCGCTTTGCCAATACTCTGAGACTAGAGTGACATTTACCAGAGCTGCCGTGTGTTCAGTCCGTGACAAATATTGCTGGTCCTCGTGACTGTCTGTTTCGGCTGTTGAATATTATAATGTGTCTGGCTGCATTTGTCTGTTGCTCTGTTTTTTCTGTTGAATATAATAATGTGTGTGTGATATTCCTCGTCTTTTTTTTTTAATGAAAGGTGTTTGTCGCGTTAAAGAAAAGTTTAAAACGATTGCAATAATGTTATAAGTAATTTTGCTTATATTTTTAGTAATTGTTTTGCACTTTTAATGATACTATTTTATTTATTTATTGTTTTTTATTTTTTTTTTACTGAGCTGGAGAACACACAGCCTTACGTCCCCTTGTCTTAAGGATCATTTCGAGAG
>JAWQEG010007000.1:2500-32918 GCA_033782935.1 Petrolisthes cinctipes
GCCAATTCACACACACACACACACACACACACACACACACACACACACACATACATACACACACGTACACTACATAATATAAAAAGTTTAAGGTTGGTAATAAAAAGATAAAGATGAAAAGCCCATTCACACACACACACACACACACACACATACACATACATACATACATACACATACACACAGGTACACTATACAGAATATAAAAAGTGAAAGGTTGGTAATAAAAAGATAAAGATGAAATACACACACACACACACACACACATATACATACATACACATACACATACATACATACATACACATACACACAGGTACACTATACAGAATATAAAAAGTTTAAGGTTGGTAATAAAAAGATAAAGATGAAAAGCCCATTCACACACACACACATACACACACACACACACACACACACACACACATATACATACATACATACACACACACATACACACAGGTACACTATACAGAATATAAAAAGTGAAAGGTTGGTAATAAAAAGTTGAAGATGAAAACTGGTGGAATAAAAACTATGTCTGGATGCATTTTTATGGATGTTGAAGATGATATTGTGACCATAGGAATTATACATCTTTTGTACGATGACAGTGACCATTTATTTATTTATACCATTCATTGATTTTGAGGGAAGTATTTACACCCGAGCTCCTGAATTCGCGACCACGTACAGCCACAATTAAATATCCACCGACACTTTCCTTCCATCGTGCAAATAAATCAGTATCATATCAAAATATAATCATACAGCAACACCTTACGTCAACTCAACCCCCTCAATTATTATTATTATGAGGTGCTGCAAAATCATACATGTGTTGTTCTTTATTACCAAGATATTTACTACAATGAAAGGAAAGGAAAGTGTTGGTGGATATTTGATTGTGGCTGTACACCCGAGCTCGTAAATTCGTGACCACGTACTTAGATGTTTATGCCATTTGAGCTGGTAATATATATTTGGTGAGGATCAGAGTAGGTGGGACATAGTAGAGGGACATGATACAATCTCTCACCTACAATGACACTTTCCCCACACAGTGTTACCAGCTCAGATGACATAAACATTTGTGGAGGTGGTCGCAAAGTTACGAGCTCGAGTGTACAACTATATATATCTTTAATGAAGGGGGTAATTCACTTTTGTTGGTTACATTGGAGTGCCATGATTCCTCCAAAGTATGCCATGAAACAACAGGACCAGATGAACAAAACTAATGGTGTTCTGTTGCTTGGAATAGTTTGGAGGAATCAATTGCTCCAAATTTACCAACACTGTAATTCTCCCATAATGTATGTATGTATGTATGTACAGTGCTGTATATGTGACGTGATTTTTTATGTAGCTTTTATTATGTATATGTATGTATATATGTATATGTGTGAGCATTGGTAGATATGAGTAGCCTACACACATATATACATACACACTAGAAAGAGAGAGAGAACACACACACACACACACACACACACACACACACATATATACATACACCCTAGAAAGAGAGAGAACACACACACACACACACACATATATATACACACACACACATATACACATACACACACACACCCTAGAGAGAAAAAAATACACACACACATATATATACACACAGACATACACACTGTACACATATACACACAAACACACATCCTAGAGAGAGAGAGAACACACACACACACACACACACACACACACACACACACACACACATATACACACAGACATACACACTGTACACATATACACACAAACACACATCCTCGAGAGAGAACACACACACACACATATACACACACACACACATACACACACACACACCCTAGAGAGAGAACCCACACACACACACACACACACCCTAGAGAGAGAACCCACACACACACACCCTAGAGAGAGAACCCCCCCCCCCACACACACACACACACACCCTAGAGAGAGAACCCACACACACACACACACACACACCCTAGAGAGAGAACACACACACACATAATTATACATACACACACACACACCCTATAGAGAGAACCCACACACACACACATATAATTATACACATACACACACACACACACACCCTAGAGAGAGAACACACACACACACACACACACACCCTAGCAACACACCTATATCTACATACTCACTAAATGGGTGTGGTTAAAAATACCTGCACAGTTACAATGAGAAATTATGTACTTTTTTAGTGAATGTAGGCTAGTTTTTGTTTTGATCTGATAACACGACCTTGAGATGTTTATGTGTGTGTGTGTGTGTGTGTGTGTGTTCTCTCTCTCTAGTGTGTGTGTGTGTTCTCTCTCTCTAGTGTGTGTGTGTGTGTGTGTGTTCTCTCTCTCTAGGGTATGTGTGTGTATGTGTGTGTGTGTTCTCTCTCTCTCTAGGGTGTGTTCTCTCTCTCTCTCTCTCTCTCTCTCTCTCTCTCTCTTCAACGGGACTTGACCACCACCATGTAATTACAGAGAACAAACCGGTTCTAAATTGATCTAGCTTACTGGGACAAGGTGTATCTCTCTCTCTCTCTCTTTCTGATTTTAATTTTATCTACCTACTTATTCTTCTCTCTCTCTCTCTGTGTGTGTGTGTGTTTATCCATCTATCTATCTACTTCTCTCTCTCTCCTTCAATTGTTCAACTGTCCCTACTTTTCTTCGGTTTCCTTGTCCCACCTCTCTCTCTCTCTCTCTCTCGTCAATAGCCTACATAACTATAGGGCCATAGGCTATACCATCACTATATAATATCTACAGTAACCTTGAGCCACGCCCAGTTTGTACAACTTCTTCATTTTCCGATTATTTACATATGGTTTGTGATACTAATACATAGGGTAGATTCCACAGTCATTCGTAGTGGTTTGTAAGCACGCAAATGAAAGAATGTTAGCCGTGTAAATGACTTATGAGTGAATTATTTAATGAGTTTGGTGAGTAAACTATACAGTGATCATCATCATCATTATTATTATTATTAAATGACTTATGGGTGAACTATTTAATGAATTTGGTGAGTAAACTATACAGAGATCATCGTTATTATTATTATTATTATTAAATGACTTATGGGTGAACTATTTAATGAATTTGGTGAGTAAACTATGCAGTGTTTATTATTATTATTATTATTATTATCATTATTATTATTATTATTAAATGACTTATGGGTGAATTATTTAATGAATTTGGTGAGTAAACTATACAGTGATCATCGTTATCTAACTGTTGGATAGATTTTGTGAATGTGGATACTCAGCTTTTTGAAAATAATGAAGCCTTAATAGTGTGGTTGGTTGGGAAGCTAACAAACAAATACCACTGTGGAATCGACCCTTATTATAACTTAGTCCTATATTTTTCACATTTTCTCGCTGTTTTTCGTATCCTTTTAGCTTTTTTTTTAAGATTCTTCCCATAAATATTCGTTCTTTCTCTTCTCTTCATCTATATTTTTTTTTAATACGAGTAATTTTTCATAATCATATTTTTTTTTTTTTTTTCAATATATTTAAAGATTTTTTTCACCATTTCTATTTAGCCCTCCAATGTATGTACACCCGAGCTCGTAAATTCGCGACCACGTACTTAATTATGTATGTCATTTGAGCTGGTAACACTGTGTGGGGAAGGTGTCATCATTGTAGGTGAAAGATTGTATAATGTCCCTCTACTATGTTCCACCTACTCTGATTCCTCCCCAAATAAATGTTACCAGCTCAAATGGCATAAACATCTTATTAGGTGGTCGCGAATTTACGAGCTCGGGTGTACAATAGATACACAATTTATCCATATCTTTCACATTTCAAATATAAAAAAAGAATTCTTAACACAGAGTTCCAAGGATGATGGGAGGTATTGTCCGAATTGCCTGCCTATTTATATACAGGATGTAGGTACAGTACAGTCACAAGCACTAATAAGTATACATCTTAGGTTGAAGCTTTGAACAGTCCAATTTACCAACGAAATATAATTCCAATGGAGATCTTATTGTGTAGTTATTTACTGTCTCTAGGTATTCGAAGCACACCTGAATACTTATTAGTGTTCGTGACTGTACAACTATAAACTGAAATAATTATGAGGTGATAATGATATTACTTTGACATGGTTTTCAATGTTTGCTAAACGCATATATAACAACAGATAATATGCAACGTCACGGCTTTATACCAAACCTGATAATGCCCTGCTTTGATTCAACTTCCTAGGGCTACTCTGGAAACTTTAGACAAATTTCAGAATAGAGCAATGAGAATAATTCTCGGCTGTCCAATGTCGACCAGGATAGTGAACATGCAGCGTGAGTTGCGTCTTCCCCCTTTAATCGAGAAAATTTATTGTAATTTTACTTGCTTCACTGTCAAGTGCCTCCATTTCCCACATCTTTCACCCCATCACTCTCAGTTAGTCAGGACTTCTCTTAGACCAAACTCCCCTGTCCCTCCCATACTGCCTGCTGGACGTACTCTTATAAGGTCTGTTTCTTCTATGCTCCGTAGTCTTAATATAGATATAATGGTTGCAGACGTTCCCCCAGGGCCCCCTCCATGGATGCTACCAACACCTGATGTGAGCTTCACACCTACTTCCAAGTCGGAACTGCCTTCTCTACAGCGGCAGTTGGCTCTGGAACACATAGAAACAGTGATGTCCTCCATCACAGATCCATACTGCCTCTACACTGATGGCTCATTGCAGGTGGATGGTACAGCAGGTTGTGCCGTTTTCTCACTTGTATGGAGTCACCTCCAGGGGGCTGGGTTGGCCGTCGTCTCTGTAACCACTCTAGCTCAACATTGTGTGAACTGTATGCCATTCTGGATGCTGTTAGTCTTGTTTGTCAACGTGGAGTGAATGCTGCCATTTTTTGTGACTCCAAACCTGCCCTTCATTCCCTCTCCAGTGTTCAGCCCACACACTCTACTGTTGTTCAGCAGATTTTATCGTTTTTGGCCTCATTGCGTCATCGTAACTTGACTGTTAAATTTTTATGGATGCCATCCCATGTAGGTTTACGTCATAATGGTACAGTAAACAGACTCGCGAAGGAAGCCTGCCATCTGCCTCCTCGTGGTGTTGGACGTCCTTTCTCCCTCACATGATACCTTTCTAGAGTTCGCTCCGCCGCTCTCCTCCCTGTACGGTGACGCAGGGATGCAGAGAGGCCCTTCAGCATCTCCATCACCCATTACGAGACTGTCTGCCATCACAAATATTCCTACCGTCGTCGAGGCCTCATGGTTCGGAGGCACAATGTAGTCTCTGCTCGTTTGAGGCTTGGCTACCGCCCACCGTGGCAGGTTGCTGGGATGCAGGGTGACCCTCCCTTCACTGAGTGTCGCTTGTGTCGAGCGCCTCGTGCTAACACTATAGAGCACTATTGCCTGGCCTGCTCCACTGTCCGACATTTGCTGCCCCAGGGCCTGCCACTTGATGTGGTTTGTCGACACCTGCTGAACCATCAGGTTCTGGAGGAACTTTTGGTGCGCCACCTTCGTTTTGGTGGATTTAAGTAGGTCATGATGTAAATATTTGTCTGTGTGCTTGTGCTTCATTCTGTTATGTTTTCGTGATGTGTGTGCGTGTGCTTGTGTGTGTGTGTGGTCATTGGGTTCTCGTGAGTCCCGCCTACCCTTGTGTACTGTTGTCTGCGTATTGACTGACGCTACGGCGCAATGAATAAAAATAAAAAAAAAACTCCTTCCACCCACCAAGCCGTCTGTCCCCCCCCCCCTCCATTTCTTCGACCCGAATACGGAAGATGAAGCTTTGCCGATTCAAAATGTTGTCTTGTATATGCACATGAGCTCCCAGAAGCGAAGCGCTGTTGCCACGTTAGCCAAGCCAAGTGAGGGGGTGGTCCAGGTGGAAATCTTGTAGAGTGTACTGTGCATGAGATGGACGCGAATTTATGCTGCCGGCTGTACACTCGGATACCTCTCTAGCCCACCTGAATCGAAGCCCTAGATCTGAAGTAGGCGGTTTCTGGACGACAGCCCACCCAAAGCCAACATTGTCATTCGTTTGGCTCAGTATACAAGCCTGCCAACCCCTATTCTCATCTCTCTCTTACTGGTGAGTACTTCAGATGTGTGTCTCGGACCAAAGTTTGTGGTTCAAGCCTGGGAAAGGGAGCACTGGAAACACTGCAGTGACCCTCATGGCAGTGGAGCCAGCTGTACGTTGGACTATAACCACGGAACGTAAATCAATCTGATGTTTGTTATAATAATTAAGTTTACTTGGTAAATACAAATAATTAATGTATCCCTCACAGCACAGGATTGTAGTACTGTCTGGGATTCTGGGAAGCTTGATAAATACTGTACAGTGTATACTCGTGATAGGATACATAATTTGTGACCAGAGTGTGAGGAGCAGAAAGCTTCGAATCGCCTGGTATTGCTCATTTCCCCATCCAGTACACATATAGAGGCTGAGTTCGAATGCAGGGTATATGTGGTGCCTGCCGTTCGTCTCTGATCAAAGATTACGTATCATGAATTCGTATATATACTAAATATTCTAGTTGTTACGAACCCTTGATATCATAATGGTATATACGAATTCCAGAGGCCGACTGTACACGATCGAGTCTTCACACATGGACTGCTAAGGATAGCGTAGTTATACCTCCTATTTTCGTTAGGTGTGTGGAGAGGAAGTAATAACACTCAAAGAAACGATGAGGTTGTGGATGGGTGACTTATCTATGCCATCTCAATGCCAGGTGGGTTGAGGTGACTCTAACGCAGCGTCGATAGATGCAGAGGTTCATCTACTAGTTCCTTCAGGTCGTTTTGCTGTCCGTGACACTAGATCGTTTCCTCTTGTAGGTTTCTTCTTGCCTGGTTACATTTACTATTACATTCTTCACCTTGGGCCTGCATGGGAAGTGAAGGGGAGTCTGCCGGTCGGATGGTTGGCCTACGTAGCTTGGAGTGAATGGTGGTGTTCTTGATCGAAGAGGCTAAGATGCTGGTCGCCATCCTGAAGGGTAAAGATATTGTGGGTGTTTCCTCAGTAGCTAGACTACCGATGGCTAGTCTTTTTACTAGAAGTAGGCGAGCTTGGCAGGGAGGTGCTTTTGCTACGTACCAAGGATGATAGACTATCATCCTTGAGTCTGACGTGGCTGTTCCAACTTTGTCGGTTTACCCAGTCTACAGGTTTGCCTGTACCATTCAGCTAGCCTTTTCCCATGTCGGTGTTAATATGGCTGCTTGGGAAATGGGCGGTATCTGCTGGAGGCAATAGCTTTACGTTGGCTGGTGGTGTGGTGGTAGAGTGTTGTTTTACTCTAGCTGATTACTTCTGTTTGCCGTGTATATACCTTAATTCCTTCTGACTATGCCACGAAACAAGCTCCTTCCATATAGGTGGTGATTCCCCCTGTAAGGGGGAATTGCCTGTAAAGATATGGACAATGTATTAAGAGTTTGGGCGTTTCTTCGGACTCGAGCCAATCCCATTCCTCTCTTAGCTGTCATTTCTTGTTGTCCAGTCCAAAATGTCCACCAGCTGCTGCCCTTCCTGTCTCCCATATCAGGCATAATATAGGCTTTTCTGGCTAAGAATAGTTTCCTTTCTTTTCCTTTTATTTATTTCCATTACCAGAGTCAGTTTTATATATGTATAGCACTAACAGGATGTATTTAACGTTGACCCAAAATAAATTGTAAAGTTGGTGTTTTTCTAGTATAGACGTGGATCCAGCAATCTCGACTTTCATGTTTGCCAGAGACTAAAAATAAATTATTAAGTCCATAAATTTAAAGAGCAGGCCTGAGGTTTTTCTTATTTTTAAAACTTTAATATAAAATATGGATCAATCAAATAAGTTATATATAACTAAATAAAGCCGACATCATCAATAGTTTGCCGAATCCGTCTATTATGGTTACAAGAACGACAACACGTGTATTTTACTATACAGTTAAAAAAAACACCGCATTGCCAAGGTTGCTGTTTTCTGGCCTGTATACTGTATAGAGCAGGGCTTAAATATTGATGGTAATTAAGGGATGAAATAAGTAAATACTGTAATGCATCGATAAATAAGGTAAATATTGAAAGAATTACCGTTATTGAGTACGGTTTTTCTACCTTCATTATCCACTTATTTCGACCATTCTAAGACTATTTTCTTCTATGGCATTTCCTCCGCAAATGCCCCATATCCAAGATGGGGCATTTTGAAATTAGCATGACCTTACCTGACCTAGACCACAGCAGACTACCGGGACAAAATACAGAGACCTAGCCAGATCTGGCAACACTGCAACAAAATGGTAATTTTTTCAATAAATACCCCTAACCTTAACAGACTATCAGGACCTAAACTTAACAGACTATCGGGACCTAACCTTAACAAGACTATCGGGACCTAACCTGGGCAGACTACCGAGACTTAACCGTGGTAAAGTACCAAGACCTGACCGGGGGAAAATACTGGGACCTAGCCATTTTTTCTGGGTATTTCACGGTTATTCTTGTTGTAAAATACTCAAAAACATTTCCTTATGTTAAATAATGAATAGTTAAATACTAAGAGTTCTTGAACACTCAAAATTCAATTTAAAATCAGCTAAACTTTTGATATAAAAAAGTTGTCACTGCTGCGGCCCGAGTATTATCGGCCGGGGAGAAGACGATATGCGTCTCGGATGACGAGGCACCATCTGCCCAGTCGGTGGAGTACAAACCCTACACCGCTTACCCATGTTAAAATTAACATAAGAGTGGTAATGAAACTTTTTTTGTCAACTGTACTTAATATTGCTAATATGACCAGATAGTTGCATTCTGAACCAGTTATTATTCTAACAACATGTGTAATTTACCATATGAGAACTATATCTGTCATCTCTGCATTCAAATTATGTTATAACATCACTATAGCTAATACATACGCAGGTGGAAATGAAGCGAACTTATACTGCCAATTGTACCTAAATCCAATCACCCCATTTGGATTAAAATACTGCAGACAAGCTAACAATAACATACTGTAAATATGTAAAGGGAGGGGAGAGTGCCCCCTCCTGTACCGGGGAAGGGGCAGGAAGGGGCAATCTGTTCCCTTCACCTCCTTCTTCCTTCTTTCTCCCAACTTTCCCTTGTCTCTTGAGGGGTGACCTCAGCCAGTACCAATGTGTTGTGTTGGGGTTCACCATCACACCAGGTGTGTGAGTGTGTAAACCTTATCCTTACCTTACCAGTAGGGATGAGATGAAGTGTTGATACAGTAGGGGTAAGGTAAGAGTGAGATGGTAGTGAGAGTAGGTTTATGTTGGAAGTGGAGGCAGTATATAGGGCATGTATGGTAAGGACAATTATACACACCTTATACCCTACTCATACTTCTACTTCCATCATAAACCAACTCTCACTTCCATCTCACTCTAACCTTACCCCTTCTGTACTAACACTTCATCTAGGCCCTCTGTTTCCCTCTTTATTTTCCAGAGGTGATGACACTGGCTGTAACTTTGTATTTAGCTCTCTATCCCAGTTTGTCACTTCAACATTTGTATATTTGTAAATAAACCTATGTACCGTATGTATGGATGTATGAGATTATAGTAAACATAGACTGTACATTAATATGTATTTGATTTGACAGACTGTAAGGGTACAATAGCTACATAAAATTAATAAACCAAAATTGGAGAAAAAATACATGAAAGAAACACAATATAGATATTAAATGCATGAAAGAAAAACCAAGGAAAGACTCTGGAATCATTAAGAGAGAAAGTAAGTCAATGATACAAAGAAAGAAAGGAGGGACAGCTGAAGAATTGAGGCCCTTCCACATAAGAGGCAAACAAACTGCGGGCAGAAGGCTGCGGGCACAAGTGGTCAATGGCTGCCAGAGACTGTTTGATCTGGTACCAATGGTAAAAAGCGAGAGAATTTCACTCGGTTGCCCGTGCCCGTCGTCTTTTTGCCTCTCGTGTGGAAGGGGCTTTAGAAAGATGGGACAGCTGAAGAATTGAAAAGAAGTGGCTTATGTCCCTTGGTATTGGGTATGAGATGGTCTTGGGAATAATTGAGAAAATTTAGTCGTCTCTGAAACTGGTATTGTGACCGAAAGAGTAGTCACAATACATAATACACACCCATAATACACTATACTATCTAGCTAAGTAATATAAATATAGTATAATACACTATACCACCCACACTAATAATAAACCCATAATACACTATACTGTCGAGCTAAGTAATATAAATATAGCATAATACACTATACCACCCACACTAATAATACACCCATAATACACTATACTGTACTGTATGTACTGGGAGTAGTCAAATAGAGCAGTGCAAGGAACATTCATCACAGCACCTTGGAAGTGAATCTAGGTACGGTTGGCCACAAGAATTCTTACACAGGCAATATCTAAAGAGGTTATTATTCTGGAAGTACTGTAATGAATGGTCTACCAAGTGACTCGGTTATTAGCAAAATAACAAACCTAATAATATTGTTGTATTGCAGTTACATAGTGTTACATTTTCTATATGTTGTATACCCTCGAACAGAACAGCGTGTGTACGAATTCTTGTGGCCAATAGTACAAGAGTCAAGAAGAAGTGTATGAGAGTTGTGGTTTAGGGGTGAGGGTGATGGGTGTCAAGCAGTTAAGAAGGTTATGTTCAATACATTGTGGAAGGTTGGATCAGTGAAACTAAATTTGAAGAGAAAGAAAGGAGACCACCCTAAGCCTAAAAGACAAAAATAATACCGAGGGAGAAGGGACAGCAAACATGAGGGACATGAAAGGGAGGGACAGTAACTAAGGAAAATAAAAGGAGTGCTAAAACCCTTAAAGTACTGCCCACAGCATTGCAGGTAATACCTTTAGGGTTTGAAAAGTGGAGAGAATGCATGATGAAGAATTTACAAAGAAAGTGCTTGGGTATTATTACAATTGAGGGGGCTAATGTGAGAGAGATGAGAGGATGGTTGAACAGAATGATATGAAGAAGAATCAAAGTGGAGTAGGAGGGCTTGCTTGTGCAATGAGTTACTTAATCCTAGATTAAGGCATCACAAATACAGTACAGATAAATAATGGATGGCTTAGTACAATTATCTGCTACTAAGAGGCAACAATTCTATTTATAAATGAATGCTGAAGCATTATCAAGTGATAATGTACTAGTTTTCCTGCATACTTCATACAATTCTGAACTGTCATTTAATTTTATGCATGAAAGCCCAATACATTAGGACCTATCCACATGATCAGGCAGTGCACGGCCGACAAACACTGTTAACAAAGCCAGTTCCAATTCACACATTTGGTAAGGTGGGTGGCAGGCATGATAATGTGGAGCCTGCATTACTCAACTGTGTGGACGGAGCCTTAGTCTGCTGGGACACCCAAGGCCCCGTCCACACGGGCGAGCTTTGCCCTGCAAACTTTTCCCCCTGTGAGGTCAGAAATAGAGAAATCGCGAGCTCGTATAACATCAGAAATGGAGAAGCCGCGAGTTTTCTCCATTACTGATGTCACAGAGGGGAAAAGACTGCAAAGCAAAGCTCACCCATGTGGACGAGACCTAAAACCGGTACCCAGCCACAGAGGGAGGGAAGTGAGGGTAATTCCTAAGACTCGTAACCTATAGGTCGGGAGATCGATTCCTTTCAGGTGAGGGCCTGAGAACATTTACTCTTCCGATTTGAGTTTCAGGCACTGACTATAAGGCCACCGAACGTCGTAAAACACCCTCGCTGGTGGAAGTAAATAGGAGTTTTCAAGACTTTCTAACTCAATATTGTTTAAACGTGGCAACTCTGCGGAAGTTATTTATCAATATTAGAGGTGGTCTGACTGATATAAACATTCAATAAGTTGGTCAATCCTGATAGAAATATACGCATTCTAAAAATCATAAAATCAGATGGACAGACAGAGAGGTTGGTAAGGTTTAAAAGCAAAAGAGAGGATGTTTGACAGGCAGAGCGATAGGCAATGTGACACGACTGACAGCAATGGGTTGGATATTTGACAGACAAATAGACAGGCAATATTGAAGACACAAATAAATCATGCCTACAACATATACACATTCATACATATATACATAAAACATAGACCTCTAAAGCCATGTTCACATCCTATCCTATCCTGCCCTTCACTCGAAATTATACTCCAGCCTTCAGGACCATTTATCTTTTGTCATCCTCTAAAGTAGGGATGCACACACAACCTTTTGGGCTCCTCGGGTCACATGATCAAACTTAAAACTCGCTGAGGGCCGCAAGATTTATGTTAAGCAAAAATGTAGAAATTTTATGTACTTAATGGTAAAAATATAATACTTAATGATTTAATCCATTACATTACAAAACTATGATTAATCCCAACCTGACATAAATGACAGTCTTCTTAATGTGATTTTTGACACTGATTCATATACAAACTTCTTTATGTTGGGTTGAAACTTTGTTGTTGTTATTTTTTACCATTTATTACCTACTAAGGGCCGCCAGAGGGTTGCTTGAGTACCACATGCCGGTTGTGCATCCCTGCTCTACAGTATATGATAATAATAACCTACTTGAGTTGTGTCTTGCTTCATCAGTCTCCTGAATCAACTTGAAAGCCTCTCTCTCCAGTCCCTTGATCTCTTCACTTGCATCACACTGTAAGATGGAAATATACTAAACAAATGGATACAAAAACTGTGTGTGAATAAAGGAATACAATAAACAAAATTAACTACATTGTGTTTTATTTGGACCCACTTGATGATAGTCTGTACTTAACTAGTTTCTTACAATATGAATATGTACACTCGCAATCCAAAATTTGTATCCAGGTCTTGTTGAAGTTTTGAATGATTTGACATACTAGTGAACCAATTACAACGCTTATCCTGTTTCATATTTACTTGAATTCGCTTAATACTCCACCAGGCTATTTGAAGCAAACCTGCTGGATTGCGAGTGTACCGTAGTCTTATTCAGTGTCAGTCCGATTCATCACTTTAGATTCATATACAATACCTTGTCCAAAGACTCTAACAAGACTAAATGTTTTATGATTTGATTATAGATTTTCTTCTTTTTTATGTTCCAACACTGGACATAGGCTTCATCAAGCCGGTTACTCACACACACGTCACGACTTCTGAACTGGTACCCAACCACAGAGGAAGTTTTAGAATGTTAAAAATTAGGGTAAATATTGAAAGAATTGCCGTTATTGCGTACCTTCACTACCCACTTATTTAGACCATTCTAAGATACTTCTCCTCTATGGCATTCCCTCCACAAATGCCCCATTTCCAAGATAAGGCATATTCAAATGGGGCATTTTGAAATTAGCCTGACCTTACCTGACCTAGACCACAGCAGACTACCGGGACCTAACCTGGGCAAACTACCGGGAAGTAACCGTGGTAAAGTACAGGAAGTAACCGGGGCAAAATACTGGGACCTAGCCAGATCTGGCAACACTGCTATAAAATGATAATTCTCTCAATAAATACCCCTAACCTTAACAGACTTTTGGGACCTAACCTTAACAGACTATCGGGACCTAACCATAACAGACTACCAGGACTTAACCGTGGTAAAGTACCAAGACCTGACCAGGGCAAAATACTGGGACCTAGCCGGATCTGGCAACACTGCTACAATACCAAAATTAGTGGGTAAAGAAGGTAATAACATCGTAATAGAAAACAGCAATAGAATAGATAATTACCTAAATAAATAAACAAATAAATAAATTTAAAAAATCTACAAGTGTACAGTCACGAGCACAAATAAGTATTCATACAGGTGTGCTTCGACTAATAATTAAAAAAAAAAATTGATGCAGGTGTGCTTCAAATAGCTAAAGACAGTAAATAAATAAATAAATATATAAATTAATAATTAAGTATTGATACAGGTGTACTTCGAATACCTAGGGACAGTAAATAAATAATTAAGTATTGATACAGGTGTGCTTCGAACTCTAAAAAGACTGTAAATAAATAACAAAAAAGACATTAGATAAATATATAAATAAATGCAAAAGAAAACAATAAATATTACCTCTACTAATTTTAAGAGCCTTATTCAAGAACATCCGTGGTGTATACGATGGCGTGGTAACGGTACGACGGCTCTGTTGTTTATCTGTCTATGGAGCCATCGTACCTCTACCACCACACCATCGTATGCACCACAAAGAGGGTTCTTAAATATGGCCTCTACTGACGTTCACCTTCCCCCTCCACGTGCGCCATGACAATCTTTTCCAGTGTTGCCAGATCTGCTTGACGAAATTCCCCCAACTTCAACATCAGATTTTCCCTCTTTACCTCAAAAATTTCCTGATTACTCTTGAAGATAGTCGTATATTTACCATCTACTTGATATTTCGTCTGGTAGAAATTTTCCCATTTACTCTTGCAACAGTCTTGACATAATTTCTCGATTGTTACCTCTAATTCTTTATGTCTAGGAAAAATTCCCCATACTTGGCAACATTGGTTCTTTCCTTTCTTACCAAGGAATGGAGAAGGATAGGCCACTCTTATGGGAATTTTGCTCTTCGTCCTGATATAGCAGAGCCATCTAGCGGCAAACGGGAATCACTATTACCTGTCATGTGCCTTTACTTACATAGGAGCGATGGGAGCGTTTCATTATCATTTTTTTTTTTGGTTTGCTGAAGTTGATTTTGTGACTGAAATGGGGATTACTGGGTTTAACTTACATAGGAGCGATGGGAGCGTTTCATTTTTTTTTGTTTGTTTGTTTGCTGAAGTTGATATTGTGACTGAAATGGGGATTACTGTGTTTTACTTACATAGGAGCGATGGGAGTTTCATTTTTTTTAGATTAAAGTATGGATACTTTAGCAGTTAAGCCTTTGTCGTAGATATTAGGAAATTGATAATTTATTATGTAATTTGACTTTAATACATACACCAAGCAATTAAGATTTTGTAATTCTCAAGCACATGTAAAGATCTTGTTCTCACAGCAGGGAAGAATATAGGAAGCAGGAATGCTCTCACATAGTGGTGGTGGAGGTAGCAGTATTGTAAGCCTACAGCACTTAGAACTCATATATATTTTTTATGCCTCAACCTCGGGTGTCAGTAGCCCGTGACTCTTAATTGCGAGGCCCCGAGATTATTGGGTGTCGCACTAGATGAGACAGTGGAGCTTCGTGGTGATGTTGGTACCGTAGGATCTCTTCTGTCCCACTATATGACCATACCTTATTAATACACATTTAAAGAATAAAATATATGTTTTTTTTTTTGTTTTTTTTTTTGTAATTTTACATCAAAATATTGTTGAGAAACATAATTGTAGAGGTAATAAACAGGTAAAAATTATCTCACATTGGAGTTACCGGTTGTTGTTGTATATTACCGGTAATATACGTCAATGGGAGGTATGTTTTTTTCAACAATATATTTGGGCTTTGTCGAAGATATGATCGTAATTTATTATGCAATTTGACCACAATGAATATAATTATTCATTCTATAGGCAAATAATTACTATCAAATATCCTGTGCGTTACTACAAATAAAGAAAATACGACTTAAAAATTAATCAGGATAAAGGGAAGCAGGTGAGAGCTGAAATGTTGATTCCTTTTGGCCGCTACAGGCGCCACCAACCTAGCCAGCCACAACGACACGAAAATAACATTGGGTGGTCTATCCTTCTCCCAGTACTAGAATCCTGCTTGTTCTTGATCTTTGGTTCTTCTTGATTCTACTTCTCCCGTTTTCCCGAAGTGTTCAGATAGCTCTTCTACCATTGGTCTGACTTTTTGTGACGTCATTAATTTTTTTTTTCATTGGGTCTTTAATAGAGAGGTAAATAAGGAACCCTGCTTATTCTTAAAAAAAAAAGAGAGAAAAAAAAAAACGGAGAAAAAATCTGGGTCGCATTATTAAACTACTTCTTCGAGGAAACTTTTCGTCGCTCAATTCGCATTGCAAAATGATAGAAACTGATCAATGACGAAGAAAACTTTTCCTCCAAGTAGTTTAATAATACCACTCTCTTCTGTATTACCACTGTGCTCAATGGTCTGTAGCAAAAAGAGTTATTACTAGTTGCTAAAAGATGTTCCAAACTCACAGGGACGATATACAGCAGTTTATTGTTGCACACAGTAGAATATATATATAAGACACAGGACCAAGGGCCGTAGCTGGAGAGGGAGAGCACGTGGTAGTGGAGCGAGCACACACACGAGGTAGCTTGAGGAGGAGCCGTGCCACAGGCGAGTTCCAGTAGATGTGAGTGAGGCAAGGCGAGCCAGCAGCTGGCAGGCAGGAGAGAGAGCTTGTTGGTCCATGTCATTCTTGTCTGCTGGTCTGGAGCAGTGTGAGGCTCCGCACAGCCAAAAAAGAAGATTTAGGGCTTTATGCCTATCGACTCATGGTGTTGGTCATTAAGGCAGTCAAGTCTAGTTACATCAACACATTTTCCCCCAGCCCACTAGGTTGCTATCCTTGCTCTTACTGCCGGGTACCTATACTTACTTCTAGGTGAACAGGGACATAGGGGGCTTGGAAAATTGTCTAACTATTCCACTGACCTGGGGATCGAACCCGGGATCTCTCGCTTGCGAGGCGAGTGTGCTAACCAGTACACCACCTCCACGGCAACAACCTTGGCAGATCTCCCATGTTTGCTCCTACCACCAGCGGTTCGGGTGCCAGGCACGAAACTGCCGCCCACAGTACCATTGGGACGCCCCAGTAGGACCCGTAACCAACAGGTCGAACCATGGAAACGAGTAGGGCAGTGGCAACACGGCGCCATCCTCGCTACCGCCTGCACCTCACACCACACCACCTAAGCGCCACACATCAAGCCACGCAGCCTACCACCGACCACGTTCCTCCACGCTTCTCACCAAGACAGACACCGACGACGCTTCTCCAACCATCACCTGCCACCCTCTACGCTCAGCAGTCTCTCCCAGGACCCACGACCACACCTCCTGCACTCTCCTGTGGGTGGAGGACATAGGGTCAGGCAAACAGTTCGTGTCGACTCCGCGTCCGAGGTCAGTGTGGTACCACCTTCAACGAGGGACAGAAAGACTCAAGCATCTACGGCGTAGCCTATGACCTACTGGCAGCCAACATGTCCCCAATCGCCACCTTCGGCACCAGGAGTAGGGATATCACCCTCATCCAGGAAGAATGGTTTGTGTGGCCCTTTCGTCATGGCAGAAGTCCAGTACTCAATCCTGGAGATGGATTTCTGCATTACCCACGACATCCTCATCGACCCCAAGGGCAGGTGCCTTATCCACCAGCCATCAGGTGACACCATCCCGACGAGGCCGTGTCACCGCTCCACTCCTACCATCACACACACCCTCAGAGCAAGCCAGTACGACGCCCTCCTACAGGACTTCCCAGCATTACTCTCCACATTTACTACCGAAGCCACCAACGACCCAGGCATCAGACTCAACATCATCACCACCGGACCCCCCTTCTTTGCTAAGCCTCCCGAACCACGCCTGCACCACCCGAGCTACAGCCATGCCCTGCCTCACCTCCGAAACCGCCCAGGGAGCCCACACCTCCGGCAGAAGAACATGAGCCAGCCCTGGTCTCCGACAGAGGCCGGTGCGCCGCCCCAAGAAATATCTCACTGACATTCACAACACAGACACTCAGGCACACTACCTATGTGTGTGTTATTACTATATAACACTCACCTTTGCCCACTCCCCCCACCTGACATGCACACCGCACCCGTACACCTATGAAAACACCTCCTGTATATATATATATTTCATTGTACCTGTATAAATTCTCATATTTATCATGTTTCGTCCCCATTCATATGTATGTATAACATCGACCAAATAAAATGTTTTTTTCTTCTCTTGGGGGAGGGGGGTACTGTAGCATAGGCGAGCACGTGGACACCTTCTAGACGCTTCTACCGAGTCACCTGGTTGCATCTTCCAGATCTTTCCAGCGCGTCTCCTGGCTTCTCCACCTGATCATGCCACTGGTGCACGCAGCCTACCCTGGTGTATGGGGGACTTATAAGCCCGTGCCCGGGTTGTCCTTGGTCACTTCGCTTCCAATTCTGGACCAGTCCCACTTCACCTGCCTGCTGCCCTGCACCTGCCTTGCTGACCTGTACCTGCCTTGCTGCACTCACCTGCCGCTGCTACACCAGCCAGCCAGCAACAAGCTCTACCTCATGTGCTCGCCTAGCTACCCACGTGCTCTTTCTTCCCCCACTTACAGGTCCTGCAGCGTACTACTACTACTGTCCTCACTACTGTAATAAACCACTACCTCAGTTTTTGTGGTCCAGCGTTCGGTCCTTGCTCGGGAAACGGTAAAGATCTTTCACTGATGCCAAAGGTTACCACTCCTGTGAACAAGGGGTGAGGGGTTTGAGTCGACTGTCTGAGGTCTTTCCGCTTACGCAGCCATAGCCGAAGCTGACTCGGGTCTCACGTGGGTGGAGAGGTCTCTGGGCCACTCATCATCTGTGAATCATCTGTGATGTGTGCTATAATTGTGTTTCATACAGTCTAGTGTGAACTTCACTCTGTCTCATTGACTGCCACTCATTGGCGACCTTTACCTATACTTGTGTACTCTGTGAGTTTGAGCATACTTCCAAATAATGACTCACAAGTGATGTTACAATACATACACACAAACATATAAACAAACAAATATACAACTATGTACTTAATTATATTAGAAGACTGCATTCACAAAGTTTATTCACTAGATCTAGTACAGTACGTGGTAAGTCAGATGTCTTTCCCTATATTAATTGGCTAAAATTCATACTGTGTACTGCATAAATAATTTTAGTTTATTTACAAACTTTAGGGGTACTACAGGTGGCTGTCTCTTTTAAATGGCTAAACTTTGTACATTTTATAGCATTTGATAATTGTCACTGTATTTATAAAGCAATAATTACTGTATTTACAAAGTCAATTAGAGTACAGGAGAGGACAGGTGGCCTTTCCTGTATCCTACTAGACTTTGTACTCCTCGCAGCAATTATTCCTGTGTTTATAAAGTCTAGTACAGTACAGGGTAGGACAAGTGTCATTCCCTATAACGAAGTAGACTTTATACTCTACATTGTAATTAACATAGTGTATACGAAGTGTAGTATAGTAGAGGGTAGGACACGTGCTGCCTCCTAGCGGCCGTTTCCTCAGTAACCTTTCAAAATCCAAGATGGAGGGACGTCTTTGAGCCTCACCTTACGTGCTTATTTTACGCTATTTTTACGCTTATTTGACGCTAAAACGCGGCCAAGATGTCGGAGCAAGGCGTGGACATTACTCAGCTACCCCAGGATGTCAAGGATAAGCTGGCAGAACTTGACTTAGAGCTTTCTGAAGGTAAATATATGACCGTGGTGGTACTCTTGTTTACATCCCACAGACATAATAATAAAGAGTCGAGGCTTGGCAGTCTGGTTGGGGATAAATTAATTACACCTTGTACAGATATATATAGGGGATTTATATATATACATTTTATGGCCTATTCTATGTATATATGCTGTATGTATGTATTATATTTGGTATATGATATAGCAGACAAAACCAAACTTACGAATCCACGCTATGTATTTCCATTCTTTTTATTTATTTATACCGATATTTTACGACTATATACATTCCGTTTATTATATTATACCTTTGTGCCCGAATGATAGACTATATAACACCAGATTATAGTAATATAGGAACACAGACTACTTTATAATAGGGATTTTTTATTTATTTATACCGATATTTTACGACTATATACATTCAGTTTATTATATTATACCTATGTGCCTGAATGATAGACTATTATAACACCAGATTATAGTAATATAGCCTCGACACTCACACAGTCCAAGCCAGCAGATTCTAATTTTACTTCCAATTGAATTCATTCATTGTTCTGTCTCCCATTTTTTTTAAATGTTTTTACGTTTAGAGTAGGAGCTAGGATCCAGGGACACCCATTTAGGATATTTCAGCCGCACGTCCAGCCTGAACTTGGCAGGAGATTCTTGTCAAGTAATACTGTACATGTATTTACAAAGTCAATTAGAGGACAGGTGGCCTTTCCTGTATCCTAATAGACTTTGTACTGCTCACAGCACTTAATGAGATGTTTAGGTAAATTTACAGAAGTACTTTGTTCACTATATTGTATATTTTAGTATCGTTACCCACTATTTTGGACCATTCTAAGACACTTTTCTTCTATGGTGTTTCTCTAGTAGATGCACCATTTTCGAGATGTGCCCCGTTTTACAAACATAATTTGGAAATTAGTCTGACCTAACCTAACCTAGACCACAACAGACGACTGGGACCTAACCTGGACAAACTACCGGGACCTAACCTGGACAAACTACCGGGACCTAACCTGGGCAGACTACCGGGACCTAACCTAGGCAAACTACAGGGATATAACCGGTGTAAACTATCACAAAGTGACCGGGGTAAATTCCCGGGACCTAGCCGGATGTGGTAACACTGCGAGGCCCTAGCCAAAAACACAGTACTTCTGTAATAATACCGATGGTTATAAAGTCTAGTGATTGGTGTCTGGAATGGTTTACCCTCGGATGTTGTTATGTCACCTATCTTGACTGACTTCAAAAGGCAGCGAAGCTGTGTGTCTAGGTGATAGGCCATTTGAATATTAACTAGGATTGATTCTAAGATTCTAAGATTTATGAATTGTTTAAAGTATAAACTGCTAATGTATCCTTAAGGACCCTGTGATCGTGTATAAAAATTGGAGGCTTCCGATTCCTCCTGACCATGCCACGAAACAAGTGTTCTTAGGTGATCCTGGTTTCTATAAGGCTGAAAACCCACATATATATATATACCGGCATATATACAGTACATATTATTATTCTCCAAGAAAGTTATATATACATAGTTGCTAGGTTTGTATAAGCAATTTACAGGCATAGGCTATAAGTATATGTATCATTTTTTAAAGCCTATGGTATTTTATTCTTTATTCTATATGTTTCTTGTGGCTATATTTATTTGTGCATGGGTTAACAATAGATGAATTTTTAAGCTAACATAGAAAACCCATGATCAAGGAAGGTTAGGCTACCAAAGTGATTCACAGCTAACAATAGATGATTTAAGTTACCATAGAAAACCCATGATCAAGGAAGGTTAGGCTACCAAAGTGATTCACAGCTAATTAATTCTTTTTTGGTTTGTTTCTCTTATTATTTTTTTTATTGTATAATACTGCCAGTCATTGCTACTTAATATTCGAGGGGTGTAAAGCATGGAAAAACCACCACTAATACAATAATAATTACTCTTTACCAGACCTATCCCAACCTGACCTAATATAACCTGATCTGACCTGACCTAATATGACCTGACCTGACTCACCTTACCATGAAGAAGTGCCTGAAGTGCCACCAACATCTGAGTGTCAAGGTCTGTTTACCTGTCACTCTTGTGGACATTTAATTAATTAACACTGTACCTGGTATGGGAGCACACCTGTGATTAGTGGAACTATCCAAAGCAGTCTCCGGTGTTTTGTAAATATTATTTCAACTGACTTCAAGAACTTTTGGGTTCACACGCTCTAGGCTTGAAATTCACCTTTTTTCTCTCTCCCTCTCTTTTCAAAACTTACATCTCTTTTTAATTATTATTTCTGTGTTCAAAATTCACTCCTGTCTTTCCTTTTCTCCCTTTTTTCTTTCCATTTCATTCCGGCTTGCTGTCTCACCTCTCTATCACCTTCTTCAGGCGCTATATGACCTCACTGTTGTGGTGCCTAATATCAATCAATCAACAACAAGCCTCAAAGTGACATTTGGGCCTGATGATAGTCAGGTTCACACTACACCGTCACAGCACAGCACCGCACCACTATTGTTTTGTTCACGGAAGAAATTTGGATGTGATGTGACGTGACGGTGTAGTGTGATAAATCAGCCATGTGGTGTTGAAGTCATTTAATGAAGCAGGATTGGCTCTTTGTTTATTTTATTGAAGCAAAAGCAAGACTGAAGGCAGCACTGTTGAATAAAAATGAGGAGAGAGAACATGATGAGAAATAATGGTGATGGTGACATACAAATTAGATAATATTGGATTTTCCTGCGTATAACTTGGTGACAGCTTGGCTGTGTTATTTAGAGTAGATAGAGATTCTAAATGTGTATATTAGTAATGTATTTTGCATGTTTTTCCCCTTAACATCCTTCTACTCTAAAGCTCTGTACTCTTTGTGGGGGTTCTGTAGGGGAGGTGGCCGAGTGGTTAGTGTTCTGGACTCGTAACCTGTAGGTCGGGTGATCGATTCCTCTCATGTGAGGGCCTGAGAATAGGGTATTTACCCTTCCGATTTGAGTTTGAGGCACTAATTATAAGTCCACCGAACGTCGTAAAATGCCCTCGCTGGTACCATAACAGCTGCAGTATTTTGAAATTACCCTCACTTCCCACCCTCTGTTGCTGGAAACCAGTTCAGAAGTTGTGACGTGTGTGTGTGTGTGTGTGTGAGTAGCAGATGACCTGGGCCACGGTAACGGGCTTGATGAAGCCTATGTCCAGTGTTGGAACATATATATTAAAAATATATATCTATACTATATATATAACTTGGTGACAGCTAGGCTATGTTATATAGAGTAGATGGAGATTCTAAATGTGTATAGTAGTGGATTTTGCATGTTTTTCCCCTCAACATCCTTCTTCTATCTTAAAGCTGTGTACTCTTTGTGGGGGTTGTGTTTTAATATTCTAGGATAATGGGGAAACATGTATATGTGTCATTTGGTACCATTTAAACTCCATGAACTGTTTAAACAAGTGTGATTTTTTCTCTTTTTTTCAATATATGCATAACACAGTAATGATATTATTGAATTAGGCCTACAGTATGTAGCATATGTAGGTATGATAGAGGCTATTTGCTGTGCAACATGTTCCAAGGCATGTATATATTTTATTTATATTATTTTGATGGCCTTCATGCATAGGTTAATACATATTTGCTTCATAAAGTGTCTGCCCTGTGTCCAAACAAATAATATGTAATCATATACTGTAGATAGAACACACATCATTTTGCAGAAAAATACAGTATACATATAGGCCTATGAGATTGTTGTAGCAATATTTTTCAGTCCATATATAAGTGGCTTATGTTAAATTGATTTCTACATTGGCTATAATGCTAGATGATGATGATAACAACTCAGGTCAGAAGAGTTGGAGTTTGTATAGCAGGTTGTATGTAAAGTCACTCGGAAAAGTTTTGGAACCACTCTTTGGATGGTCAAAGGGAGGATTTGTACACGTGTCCATAGGAAGTTTTTCTTTTTTAATGTTCCGACACTGGACATAGGCTTCATCAAACCCGTTACCGTGGCCCAGGTCAACTGCTACTCACACACACACACACACAGGTCATTACTTTCAAACTAGTACCCAGCCACAGTGGGAGGGAAGTGAGGGTAATTCCCAAATACTGTACTGCAGCTGTTAATTCTAAACCAAGTATTTCACAACATCAGTACATGTGATCAATGTCGAGGGTAGGCTATCAGACCAAGGGATGCTGGAAGGTTTTGAGGGCATGTAGTAGGATACATTCTATAACCCGGTACTTCTGTTCCCTCTATATTAATGCCAACTGTTTTAGTAAGACAGCAGAAAAAAAACATATACATATATATATATAGTCATTCCTTCATCTTGTAGGCCTATTATATACTTTATAGAATTTTAGAGGGGTTCTACAATATTAACCAGGTCGGTTTCATGGAGTACTGTACTTCATTCATATGTTAGTCGTCTGGTTTACTAGGATGTTTATTCATATATCTATACAATGCATTCAACTTTGTATCTATATAGCCTAACCGCCTGTGTATCATGGGTCTATATTTATAAGTTTCGCTGTATAAATTGCATTGAAGTTAGGCTTGTTTTCGCCAGTTCTGTATTGAGGTATTTTTACTTGCTGCTAGATTTTTGTATCGTCTGCAAATATCGATATTATTTTACACAAGTCAAAATTAATACCATACCGTACAGTATATCATTATAGATATACCTTCAGTAACAGATATAAGTAAAGTATATGAATATCATGGGTCTTAAGGGAGTAAATCACTTTTGTTACATTGGAGTGCCTTGATTCCTCCAAAGTATGCCAAGAAACAGGACCAGATGAACACAAATAATGGTGTTCTGTTGCTTGGAATAGTTTGGAGGAATGAACAGTTGCTCCAGATTTGCCAACACTGCTGCTGCACTTCAACCTTAAGGACCCTGTGATCGTGTATGAAACTTGGTGGCTTCTGATTCCTCCTGACTATGCCACGAAACAAGCAACTTCCATATAAGTGGTGTTTCGTGGCAATGTTTGAAGGACTCACTAACCTCCAATTTTCTGACTACATCACGCGGGTCATTAACACTGAACCTGATGGAACCTTATCATTATTATCCACACACCAGTTTTATGCCATATTATATACCATTTAGTTTATGACATAATATTATATATATGACACGTTGCTTGGAGAGGCAGAAGAGTAGGAGGAAGAAGAGAAGGAGGTGGTAGTGTGTTGACTTTCATAAATTGGCTCTCATTGAGTTCTCTCTCTCTCTCTCTCTCTCTCTCTCTCTCTCTCTCTCTCTCTCTCTCTCTCTCTCTCTCTCTCTCTCTCTCTCTCTCTCTCTCTCTCTCTCTCTCTCTCTCTCTCTCTCTCTCTCATATGCTAATCTTCCTCACACTATTTCGTACGCTTCCATTCTATCTTGCGATCTATCTATCTATCTGTGTTGCCAAGTAGGAAATTTAAAGTTGACTTGCCAGTTAGGCGGTCAGAAGCCCGAGAGAGAGAGAGAGAGAGAGAGAGAGAGAGAGAGAGTGTTTCTATATCTAGACTTTTCTCTCATTCATTATATTAAGGAATTTAAGTCATTTATATTCCCATCTTGAGCAAAAGAGACACACACACACACACATACAGAGAGGGAGAGAGAGGGAACTATCAGTAGGCTACCCGTATCTTCTTCAGGGTGTCATATTCTCTCTCTCTCTCTCTCTCTCTCTCTCTCTCCAAAATGAAAATATTGTCCTTGCCTGAACGATAGATCGCCAAAGTGATATTTGTTATTGCCATAACGATAGATCGCCAAAGTGATATTTGTTATTGCCATAACGATAGATTTTATACCAAAGGCGAGAGTTGACATTGTCTCTTGTGTTACGTTAGACAGTCGGAAAGTATTAATTAATTAATAATGAGGCAGTAGGTACTACTATTGGTCACTTTATAGATACGTAGAAAGATAGATATATATTAATTTTTAGATAAACATACGATAGATTTGTTGGTAGATAAATAGTAGGTATGTCGAAAGATAATAAACAAGTAAATAGGCCTACATGGACAGATATGTAAATCAATAGATAGGCATAAAGATAAACAGATATAAATTTATGGATAGATATAGATACATATATACTGTACATACACATACATATAGCCTACATGCATACACACACACGTGGTAGTGTTGACTTCTTTCACAAATTGGCTCTCATTGAGTCTCTCTCTCTCTCTCTCTCTCTCTCTCTCTCTCTCTCTCTCTCTCTCTCTCTCTCATGCATATAGCATACATGAATGTACTCTATACATGCACATTTTCTTTCATATACATGCACGTACACTCCCAGATGCATGCACCTAAACACACACATACATACATACACGTAAACACATAGACTAGCCTACAAGCACATAATCTGTCTGGCCTCACAGAGTTCTTCTGGAAGCTTGTGGTTAAAGGGACCCCGTGAATGTAGTAATAAAATTGGAGGTTAGTGGAGTCCTTCAAACATAGCCACGAAACACTACCGATACTAAGACGCTTGTTTCGTGGCATAGTCAGGAGGAATCAGAAGCCACCAAGTCTCATACACGATCACAGGCTCCTTAAAAGTCTCGTGAATCAAAGCAACAGACAAAAACATTCCCACGCTCTTAAAGCTTATGTGGTGCATGACTTGGTACAGTTGCCAAACTATGAATTGCAACAACTCTTGATAGAACATTAAAGTTTATTAATGTCTATAGTTGTTTTGTAGGGATTATAAGTATGTAATACAGAAGGATATGTATATTTCCTTATGTATTCAATGCTTATAGTCCCTACAAATACAGAAGGATATGTATGTTTCCTTATGTATTAAATGCTTATAGTCCCTACAAATAGCTGTGAATATTACTATGGTTAAAGTTCCATTTAAGATTTGTTGCAATTCATATTATGGTAACTGTACATAATTGTTTTGTTGGTGAGTGAACACATACACAAATGTACACACTCTATCTCCTTATATTAATTAGAGAGAGAAAAAGAGAGAGAGACCTTAGGGTAGGTCAATAGTACTTGAGTGAGAGGGAGGGGAGGAAAGGTCTCTCTCTCTCTCTCTCTCTCTCTCTCTCTCTCTCTCTCTCTCTCTCTCTCTCTCTCTCTCTCTCTCTTTTGTTTAATTGAAAGAACCCCTTGGCGACATACATGCATATTTGTTAAAGAATTTAATTAGACTATGTAAAACTATAGTTAAAACTCAGAAACTGCAAGTGAATAAATAATAGGTAAGGATAATAGATGTAAAAACATTTATATATCTCATGTAATCTATGCAGACCGGATGCCTTTATCAGTCTTTTAAGGACCCTGTTATCGTGTATGGAAATTGGAGGCTTCTGATTGCTCCTGTCTATGCAGCGAAACAAGCAAGCTCCTTCCATATAGGTGTGTGTATGTGTATGTTTCGTGGCAGTATTTGAAGGACTCGTTTATCTCCAATTTTCTGACTACATTACAGGGTCCTTTAAGCATATAGGATTAATAAATTCGTCCACTTATGGAGGTAATTCGCTTTTGTTACATTGGAGTGCCTTGATTCCTCCAAAGTATGCCAGGAGACAGGACCAGATGAACAAAAACAATGGTGGCCTGTTGCTTGGAGGAATCATATGCTCCAGATTTACCAACACTTTACTTTCCACTTAACTCTAATAGCCTAGATCTATTATTAAAAAAAAAAAAAAAAAAAAAAATATATATCTCTCTCTCTCTCTCTCTCTCTCTCTCTCTCTCTCTCTCTCTCTCTCTCTCTCTCTCTCTCTCTCTCTCTCTCTCTCTCTCTCTCTCTCTCTCTCTCTCTCTCTCTCTCTCTCTCTCTCTCTCTTCTTTTTTTATCTTTGTCAGCCAATACCTGTCTGTCTTTATCTATCCACAGATGCACGTTTATATTAATAGATTTATACTTATATATATTAATTATCATATTTATAATCAATCTGTTATACATGGCAGTACATTTATTGATACACATTAAATATATACAACATATTATTAGATAATTGATTTAGATATACTCTTGCATATAGACATGGGTTGGTGGAGAGAGAGAGAGAGAGAGAAAGAGAGACCTTAGGGTAGGTTAATAGTACACTGAGAGAGAGAGAGAGGAGACGGATTTCTCTCTCTCTCTCTCTCTCTCTCTCTCTCTCTCTCTCTCTCTCTCTCTCTCTCTCTCTTTGGTAAGCTTCTCTTGACCTTATTTAAAGATTAGAGATGGAAGGGAAAAGAGAGGGAGAATGGAAGTGTGTGTGTGTATAGTATGTATGTATGTATTTACTTATTAAGTGGAATTCCATGCAGCAGCAGCGGTGGTGGTATGGTAAATCTGGAGCAACCGATTCCTCCAAACTATTCCAGGCAACAGAACACCATTATTTTTGTTCATCTGGTCCTGTTTCCTGGCATACTTTGGAGGAATCATGGCACTCCCAATGTAACAAAAAAAGTGAATAAATTACCCCTTAAGTCCATTCAAATATCAAATTATCACGCACAGAGAGAGAGAGAGAGAGAGAGAGAGAGAGAGAGAGAGAGAGAGAGAGAGAGAGAGAGAGAGAGAGAGAGAGACCTTAGGGTAAGTTAATAGTAGGCTTAAACAATTCAAATTATATATATATATATATATATATAGGGAGGCTTACATTGGAGCACCTTGATTCCTCCAAAGTATGCCAGGAAACAGGACCAGATGAACAAAAATATAATTGTGTTTTGTCGCTTGGAATAGTTTGGAGAATCAGTTACTCCAGATTTACCAACACTGTACATTGGGTAGGATAAGACATTGTTGAGTGGCCCGTTTCAGGGTGTGTGTGTGTGTGTGTGTGTCCGCAGGCGCTATATGACCTCGGTGTTGCGGCGCCAGATATCAATCAATCAATCATATGTCGGCAACTGTACACATGTTTCTCTTTCTCCTAAACTTTTTCTAAACCCACACAGTCCTTGCACAGGTTTTCGGTTCGGTGTTGGCGCGCGCTCACGTACGTCAGTGTGTGTGTGTGTTATATGTGTAAATACGTACACAATAGCATTATAACCTTGAACCCTCTACACACATATACACACACCCGCGCACTCACACACGCACACATAATTTCTCGGCTTGCTTGTCAGGCTAATAGAGTGAGAGAGAGAGAGAGGGGGGGGGGCACGGAAATAAAGGTGGGAGAAGGATAGATTTAGATGATAAATAGAGAACCAAAGACCGTAGAAAAATATAAAATAAGACGGGACAGAACACACATACAAAGAAGTGACCACACATACACATACACAAAGAAGTGACAACACACACACACACACACACACACATACACAAAGAAGTGACAACACACACACACACACACACACACACACACTCACACAAAGAAGTGACAACACACACACACACACACACACACACACACAACACAAAGAGGAGAGAATAGGACACAGGAAACTGAGTGAAACCAACAAACAGACTAATATTCCTTAACTAATAAGTCTTCTCTCCTCTCTCCCTCCCTCTCTCTCTCTCATTCTCTCTTTCTCTCTCTCATGGGAAGGGCACAGGAAGTGGGTGTTTGCGTGAGTGATGTCATCAGGATGTGTGTGTGTGTGTGTGTGTGTGTATGTGTGTGTGTTATGAGTGAGAGTAATAAATTAAAAGGAATATATTAGACGGGATGAGAAAAGGAAAAAGATAGACCGATAGACAGACAAATAGATAGAAATATAAGAGTGTGAGTTCGATAGACAAAGAATGAATGAGATAGAAAAAGTCATATATAGGGATATAGAAAAACTGGATGATAGAACAGCCATAGATATGTAAGTAAGGAGAGAGAGAGAGAGAGAGAGAGAGAGAGAGAGAGAGAGAGCGCCAGCCAGCCAGCCAGCCAGCTGCTGTCCTGACTTCTGCTAGGGGACTGGTGGTATCTCTCTCTCTCTCTCACTCTCTCTCTCTGCCGTATATTTATCATTGTGCGTGTCTTTCTATCTGCTATACATTAATGTGTGGCAGTACTAAATGGGTTTTTGGCGCCCCTTCGTCTCCAGCCACTAGTGTCCTTTCATTTCTTCAACTGTCCCTTCATTTTTTTATTGGCTACATACTTCGTGCTTACTGTACCGTCTGCCATCTTCTCCCTCATCCTCTAGGGCGATCTCCTTTTATTCTCAATCAATCAAATTTACCACATACATAGACCCACACGCGTTATGTACACAAATTATATTCATACATGCACATATAGACACATACGCACACACAAGTACACATCTACACATACACACGTACGTAAAGTCAGGCTGTAACAAATTTTAGGCCCCCTTACAGCACGGTGCATTAATAAGGTTGATTCACACTATATTATTATCACGTCAAAATTCATGTCCACACTATCATAGTCACGTCAAGTCACGTTAATATTTCATCCATGTAAACAGATGGCCATGTCCACACTACACCGTCACGTCACATCACGTCACGTCAATATTTCATCCATGTAAATACAGTAGATGGGTCATGTCCACACTACACCGTCACGTCACATCACGTCACGTCAATATTTCATCCATGTAAATATAGCAGATGGTCATGTCCACACTACACTGTCACGTCACATCACGTCACGTCAATATTTCATCCATGTAAATACAGTAGATGGTCATGGCCACACTATACTGTCACGTCACATCACGTCAATATTTCATCCATGTAAATAGACGTGACGGTGTAGTGTGATGAAGCAGTCCTTGCGACACGAGGTATTCTAAACCACAGCAACAGCATGGATCGTTGGCAAGAGTTAGGCCAGAGTGAGGGATACAGAATACATTTTTATTTTTTATTGAGAGGACATACACACATACCTACATACTGTACATACATGCACACTCATACATACACGGTTCACTGTCCTGTGTTAATTAGTGAAGAATTTT
>JAWQEG010007001.1:0-21742 GCA_033782935.1 Petrolisthes cinctipes
AATAGGATGGAGGGAGAAGATGAAGGGAAGGAAATAGAGGAGGTGGTAGGTGTAGCGTTGGTGAGTTGTGGCTGGATGCGCTTCTTATAATATTTCTCCCAAGTGTGACTTAATCCATGAAGCAATGGCACATATATTTGTGATTAGTGTCGCCCCAGTTCAACTTAGGTCAGCCAAACACTGAGATATGAGTGAGTGCTTGTGTGTGTGTGTGTGTGTGTGTGTTCGGACTGAGGAGGAGGAAATGAAGAGTGATGAGGTAAAGGAAGTAAAGAGGAAGGAGGGGGAGGAAATGAAGAGTGATGGGAGGAAGAAAAGGTGATGAGGGACAGGAAAAGGAAGAGAGTGAGAGGGACAAAAAAATGAACGGGAATGAGGGGCAGGAAATGAAAGGGAGAAGAGGGGGTAAAAATGAAGGGGGATGAGGAGCAGAAAATGACGGTGGAAAGGGGGATGAAATGGCCAGGAAATGAAGAGGGGATGAAGGGAGGGAAATGAAGGGGGACGAAACGAAAGGGTGGAAATTAATGGGAGAGAGGGGAGGAAATGAATGTGGATGAAAGAGTGGATATGTTCGGGGTGAGGGACACCTTTTACTGCAACACTGGCAACGATAAATTATTCCACCGTAAAAATTGTACTGCTAAACATTTTTCATCCAAAAAAAATATATGAACTAAGATTTTATAACCTTTAATATTGAAATCAAGTTTTATTTTTTTTCCCTTGCAACATTAGATATCAAACATTATTTTGTCCTGTACTATTTACATTTTAAATATTTTGCCTCTCTTACGTAAATATTCTTAGCATTAGAATCCACATGACATTATACTTCTCTTACGTAGAAGTCAAATGTGATATTCTTACAGTAGTTTGAAATTTTGCTCCTTTCCGTCACTTCACCCTCCCGTTGTAGAGTCAAGAGATGTAGGATAATATCAGTCCACCTCTCTACATAATTATTCAGGCAGTAAATAATGTTTGTTCTTCAATATCCAGGGTGTTTTCTTTGGCTAAATATATTGTCGCGCTACCCAACACCCAACTTAAATCACGAGAGAAGATGCTGTACCTCCCTTTACTTTAATAATAAAACCACAAGTGTGTTCCTACGGGCTCTTACCATCCTGGGCAAACAAACACACAAACAAAGATATAAAATAAGAGGGGCAGTTCTCCCAGACACCGGTGGGCTGAACCGACCTCCACAGCAGCTTTCCCAAGTCTCTCGTAATACAGGGAAACACAATACATTAATTGCTTTTACCTAGTATGATGGCACAGAGATTGTATGATATTACTTTAAGGATTCTTGTCGGCTAGTTCGAGACTACAGATTTCCCCTAAGATGTTCTAGAATATTTATAAATTTTGTATGAACTGATCTTCTTTGATCTAACCTAACCTAATTTGAGCGAACGTCACCAAAAAAATCGCACTTAAATGCGGTTCGGTACCTGTGCTAGAAGAGAAAGGTCCTCCTACCCTGAGAGAGTTAGGAATAATGCGACCTGGGAGCCTCCAAAGACGTCCGTAAATCACGTATTTTTACATGCATGCCGGCCAGCAGGGGAAAAAACTGAGAAATATCACCTGGTGGGAGGAGAGGCTGAGTGGTTCGCTGGGAGGGGTGTCAGGTAGGTGGGGAGGAAGGGTAGTGTGTGTGTGTGTGTGTGTGTGTGTTGGGGAGAGAGGGCTGTGTGTGTGTGTGTGTGTGTGTGTGTGTGTGTGTTGGGGAGAGAGGGCTCTGTGTGTGTGTGTGGTGTGTGTGTGTGTGTGTGTGTGTAATAGCGAGTGGAGAAGAGTCGGGCAATGATCTAAGAGAGTAGAGAAGAAATGTAGCTAGGAGCATGTTAAAAAAAAAAAAAAGAGGGGTGGGGAGGATAGGTCGGCAGAAAGAGAGAAGATAGTAACAATAATAGCTCAGAATACAATACACGCTATCCCTCCCATCATCTCCTTCCTCCCTCTTTTTCCCTTCTTCCTTCCTTTCCTTTCCATCCTTCCCTCCTTTCCATCTTTCCCTTCCTTCCTTCCTCCATTCTTTCCATCATTCCCTCCCTTCCATCTTTCCATTTCTTCCTTTCTCCATTCTTTCCATCCTTTTTTCTCCACCCATCTATCCTTCCATCCTTTTTCTCTCTCCCTTTCCATCTTTCCCTTCCTTCCTTTCTCCATTCTTTCCATCCTTCCCTCCCCTCCATCTTTCCATTCCTTCCTTTCTCCATTCTTTCCATCCTTTTTTCTCCCACCACCCCTTCCATCCTTCCATCCTTCCATCCTTTTTTCTCCTCCCTTTCCATATTTCCATTTCCTTCCTTTCTCCATTCTTTCCATCCTTCCCTCCCCTCCATCCATATCTTTCCATCCCTTCCTTTCTCCATTTCTTTCCATCCTTTTTTCTCCCCACCACCCCTTCCATCCATCCTTCCTTCCGCATTGTACCAGAGACGAAGGGAATCGGGAATATAAGGACATGAACGCTAGCATGCATGGAGGAGGTCTGTCTGTGTTACGGCCACTTATGTTGATGGAGGTGCGGTGTCTGGCATGAAAGGAAAAAGGTAGATAGATTTGGGTGCCACTTTTACGTCTTCTTGTCTTCTCTCTGTGTCTACCTACCTACCTACCTACCTACCTTCTGTCGGTGTACACGTTTCAAGGAGGAGGTGGAGGAGAAGGTTACGTGATGATTTCGGTTTGTTTGTGTGTGTGTGTTTGTTTATTTGTCTCTCGATGTACACGTTTCGAGGAGAAGGAGGAGGTTACGTGATGAATTCGGTTTGTTTGTGTGTGTGTGTTTTTTTGTCTATTTGTCTGCCGGTGTACACGTTCCGAGGAGGAGGAGGAGGAGGTTACGTGATGATTTCGGCTTGTTTGTTTGTGTGTGTGTGTGTTTGTCTATTTGTCTGTGTGATTGCCAGCAGGATTGCGCAAAAAGTTATGTGTTGGTTTTTATGAGATTTGTAGCCAGCGTGGGCCTCGTGACTGGCAACAAGTGATTAGATTTTGAGAGTGATCCGCATCCACTTTTTTTCTATTCATATTTTCACCACTGCCTTTCAGCGGTAGGAATACGGGGGTTAAAAGGGTTAATAAATACACTTACGAGCACTAATAAGTATCCAGGTGTGCTTCGAATACCTAGAGACAGTAAATGAATGCACAATAAGATCTCCATTGGAATTAGTTCATTGGTGAATTGGACTGATCAAAGTTTCAACCAAAGCTGTATACTTATTAGTGCTCGTGACTGTACATTGGAGTGCCTTGATTCCTCCATAGTATGCCAGGAAACAGGACCAGACGAACAAATATAATGGTGGCCTGGTTATCTGGAATAGTTTGGAGGAATTAGTTGCTCCAGATGTACCACCAGCACTGTACTTCCCCCTTACCTATTGTTGGGTTTTCCCCTTTATACTTCCACCTCATTATTGAAAGATGATCCATTGCTCAGCTTTGTAGCAGGTTACGGTATCAGAACGCTGTTGTTGTTGTTGTTGTTGTTGTATGTTGTTGTATGTTGTTGTTGTTGCTGTTGTTACTGACGATGCGACTTATTCTCCTCTCCTCTCCTTGTTTTTCTTTCAAAAGTTGCAGTCATCCCAATAAGTCAGTCAGTAAGACACTCACTCACTCTCTCGCTCACTCACTCACTCACTCACTTATCAACCAGTCATGAAATCAATCAATCAGATCAATCAATCACCACTCTCACACACACACTCACTCACTCACTCATATCAATCAGTCATGCAATCAATCAATCAATCAATCAATCAGTCATGCAATCAATCAATCAATCAATCAGTCATGTAATCAATCAATCAATCACTCACTCATATCAATCAGTCATGCAATCAATCAATCAATCAGTCATGCAATCAATCAATCAATCAATCACTCACTCATATCAATCAGTCATGTAATCAATCAATCAATCAATCAGTCATGCAATCAATCAATCAATCAATCAATCAGTCATGCAGCCTCCTATTCCTAACCCCAACCAACCAACCAACCATCTTACCCGGCTTTTTCCTCTCTGTTTTGCTTCTTGCCACCTCAATCTCTCTCAGCATCCCTCGAGACCTTGCGCATCCCTCTCGTTTTGTTTTGTTTTTTTTCTCTATCCCCCTCCTCCTCCTCCTCTTTCTCTTTCGTACTTTCCCTCCTCTTTTTCCTGCTTTTTTTATTCCTCCCTTTCTCCTGCTCCTCCTTTTTTTGTCTCTTACTCTCTCTATATATACATATATTCACTTTCTCTCTCTCTCTCTCTCTCTCTATTCTATTTCTTTATCTCTCCTCCTCCTCATCATCATCATCTTCATCATCGTCATAATCATTCTCTCTCTCTCTCTCTCTCTCTCTCTCTCTCTCTCTCTCTCTCTCTCTCTCTCTCTCTCTCTCTCTCTCTCTCTCTCTCTCTCTCTCTCTCTCTCTCTCTCTCTCTCTCTCTCTCTCTCTCTCTCTCTCTCTCTCTCTCTCTCTCTCTCTCTCTCTCTCTCTCTCCTTCTATTGTTTGCCTGCCACTTTATCCCCCAATCCTCGTTAATACATAATCCTCGTCTCCCTTTTTCCCTTTCTCTATCCCCTATTGTATTTAGTCTTCCATGCCCGTGTGTGTGTGTGTGTGTGTGTGTGTGTGTGTGTGTGTGTGTGTATTATGTGCGCGCCCGTGTGTGTAGGTATTTGTGTGTGTGTGTGTGTGTGTGTGTCCCTGGTGATCCCCCATTCCCCACTCACTCCCGCCTCATGACGTCAGTGTTGGGGCGGGGCTGTTCGGTTTCAATGTCCTTTACGGTGCAGGGAAACTCACTGATTACACATGTTTTTTTCTTCACTGGATAATCACTCTTTGTGTAATATTATTAGTAGTAGTATTATTATTATTATTATTATTATTATTATTGCGCTAATGTGACTCTAGCCGTATCTATTCTCTCTGTACTTTTCCTGGATAATCACTCTTTGTTTATTATTATTATTATTATTATTATTATTATTATTATTATTATTAGTGTTATTTTTGCTCTAATGTGACTCTAGCCGTATCTATTCTCTCTTTACTTTTCCTGAACTAATGTTGTCGCATATTCTAACTAAAGAGAAGACGAATCCCTGTATCATGATAGACTTGGAGGAGCGTGTTGGTGGCTGGCGTGATCAGTGGCCGCTCAGTCTCCTGCTTGATTAGTTTTCCTCAAAGGTGGAGAATAGAATTTTTGAACCACCTATGCCCCAAATCGAACAAATGAAGCCCTGGAGATAACTAGCCGATTATTGATTTTAATCCTCTGTAAATGTATCTATACTTATGTTTTTATCCTCTATCTCTATATCTATACTTATATGTTTTTATCCTCTATCAATGTATCTATACTCATATGTTTTTATCCTCTATCAATATATCTATACTTATATGTTTTTATCTTCTATCAATATATCTATACTTATATGTTTTTATCTGTATATGGGTGTGTTTAGTCGTTCTCAGCTTTTTCTTCCCACTTCCAAAATTGTAGCAAACCCGATTGAGATAATACATGGAAGCAACATTACTTGGACTCTTTGTGGAGAATTTTCCATCGATTCGTAATCCAAGGAGTATTATTAAACAACTGGCAGCTAATCTAGTGTATCGGTCCGTCTGAGTAGGTATAGTCACGCACAATATTCAGCCCTACAAACCCTTCGAATGAAATGGGCTGGAGATATGATGAGAAACTATTGTTGTTGATCTCTGTAATATTGGTTCATAAGATTCACTCAAATGTCTCACTTTTATTAATTTATTTACATGATGCAGCACTATTGATCGTGCTTGTATAGTCACGAACACTAATAGGTATCCAGGTGTGCTTCGAATACCTAGAGACAGTACATAAATGCAAAATAAGATCTCCATTGGAATTACTTCGTTGGTGAATTGGACTGATCGAAGCTTCAACCAAAGCTGTATACATATTAGTGCTCATGACTGTACATAATTATAGGCTAGCTCCTTCCATCTTTATGCTTATATGTATCTATCTAATTATCTTCCTATCTGTATCCATCCATCCATCCATACATACATACATATACACACATTATTATACAGGCAATAGCAGACCAAGAGAGAGTTGTGCATATACTGGTGTTGTAGTGAAGGCAGGCATCAACTCAAAGGCAGTCAGTCATACACACAACACAAGTCCCTTCCCATGTGGTTGTGTTGTTGTTGTTGTTGTTGTTTGTCTACAGTACATACACGTCCGTCCTTCTGGCTAACCACAGCTCCCCTCAGGCCCTCCACTGGTCACATGTCCTTGTTGACACGGCTCTCATGCAGTGGTTACGTCGGTGTTGGGTTGGATGGATGGATGAATTGATGGATGGATGGATGGATGGATGAATTGATGGATGGATGGACAGATGGATGGATGAACGATGAATAGGGAAGATGGATACATGGATGGATGAATGGATGAACTGATGGATGGAAGGATGAACTGATGGATGGATGGATGAACGATGAATAGGGAAGATGGATAGATGGATGGATGGATGAAATGATGAACGATGAATAGGGAAGATGGATAGATGGATGGATGGATGAACGATGAATTGGGAAGATGGATGGATGAACTGATGGATGGATGGATGAACGATGAATAGGGAAGATGGATAGATGGTTGGATGAAGTAATGGATGGGTAGATGAACGAATATTGGAATGAATGAATGGGAAGATAGATGAATAGGTGGATAGATGAACGAATTACACACATATATATATAACCAATTTATAATCAATCAATCAATCCCACTATACACCAATCGCCTTCACCACTATAATTATACTATACGATACCAAACATTAAAAGATTTTGTTATATTACGGTACAATAATTTATAGATTCACGGGTGGGTGATCCGTGACTTTTGTTTGGCACTGTATTCTGCCATCACACAGTCCCAATCCCCACTTGGCCGGGGTGGTTTCATGGTGACTGTATATGATTTGCATATTAATTACCTCAGTCGAAATGAAAAATTCCGTCGTTCCTTGTTTTTACACTTTTTCTATTCGGGAAAAAAAAAAAATATTAACTGAGGGTAGGTATTGGATTGTATGAGTAAAATTTTTTGTTTTGTATTATGCAACACGCTTGATCATACCTATTCTAATTATTGAGGAATTAATAGAAACCATATATATATATATTTATACGCCTTGGAATAATGCTTACAGGGAATTGGAGAGTGCTGATTCCTCCACAATGTGCCAAGACACAGACCAGACAACTTTAAGTCAGAATAAAACAAAATTATGGTATTGTGTTCATGCGATACAAAAAGGTTTATATGCAAATGTATAAGTTATCACCACCTCACGATTAATTCACTCTCCAAGTATACAGTATATGTATATGAACAGGTGCAATAGGTCTTTTCACTACTCCTATGTACAATTACTAACTAAATATAAGCACATCGCGTTTACTATTCATGTTGGTAAATCCCATGAATATATATTATTTGGAAGGTTCTAATTGACTCGCGGCATTATCAGCGATGCCTTAGTAATATGAAATATGAAATGCTGGAAATACAATAATAATAGGATTTAGCAACAATTTCTGCAGGAGTATCATGCTTTGCAATAGATCACCACATTACTCTTGCATCAAAGAGTTATTTACTACAACCGGGAGATGAAAACGACCAAATGAAAATCCTGGCCCCTTTCTCTGATGTTTTCTGCTATAATGTATGCAGGTTTGGTCCAGTGTAAAATTAAGAGAAGCAATCTGTTTTGTGTAAATTGAAACCTATTTAGCCCAGTAGAAGAGGAGTGCCTACAAAGATGTGGCCATTACTGTACTCTGTTTTTGACGCCCCTTCTGGCCCTAGCCAATCCCGTTCATCTCTTTAACTGTCCCTCCTTTCCTTCGTATTTCCTTCCTGTTTGCTGTCCCTCATCTCTGTCTTCTTTGGTGAAAATTATAATGTCTTTCTGTCCGAGTCTTCCTTCTTCCTCTTTACATACATTTCAGAGGTATAATTGAACATGTTACGTCGCACCACTCATAGGTACAGTTACCATAAGGAGTCCCAACACCAACCAACACCACCAACTCACACCGTGCTGCCTTCTCTAAAAATTTGTCAGTGTCAATGTAGAACTGATATATTTTGTACACATGAAGGAATATTTCAATTTTGGGTGAACATGCATTCATTTACACAGGATTCACCAATGCTATGATTCGGAAACATTTTGGCAGAAAGTAATAGATGGGTTGTAGGATTTCCAGAAGGCAAATATATATGTACAGGCACGATCAAAAGTCCTGCATCAGGGCAATGAAAATGAGCCATAGAAGTGAATCGTATGAACCACCAATATTACAGACACAATCAGGTATACTTTCTCATAATTTTTCAAGATCGTTTCATTTGAAGGTGTTACAGGATTATTGGGCGTGAACTGAACGTTTACATTGGATCACTTGTGTGACAAAAAATTGGAAAAGTCGAGGGATACTCTAGTGTAGACGAATTGGAGTTTTAATGATTCCTCCAAATTAATCAAAGAAACACATTGCCAAAGCAACCTGTTGTGAAGAAGAGTTTGGAGGAACCAGCAACCCAGCACTATTATAGTTTCGCCTCTTTATGAAACAACACTATCATTCTGTGAGAATTAATTGTAAACAGTTGACGAAATCGATCCTCTCATAGGTACCTTATAGGGCCCTGAGGTTTTGAAAGAATGAGAAAAGATTACTATTAAAATATTAAGCTGAAGGAGTAACGGCAAAGACAGGTAATGAACGCCATAACCTTCACCAACCTTCCCCTCCCAAAAATAACGTCGAATATGCAAAACAGCGTCACTATATTCCGCGCTATGCCAGTTTACACCCGCTGCTCTCCTGCCTAAAGGTGCAAAGCCGAGTGGTGCAGAGGTGGGGTTAGTTGTGTGGTGGGGAGGGAGGAAGGTGTATGTGTGTGTGTGTGGAGTGGAGAGAGAGGCTGAGGTGTGTGGTTGGGAGGGAAGAAAGGATGTGTGGTGTGGAGAGGAAGGTGCATGATGTGGAGAGGGACGGTGTGTGTGTGTGTGTGTGTGTGTGATGAGAGGGAGTGGGGTGTGGGATGGAGAGAATGGGTTTGAGCTAGAGAGAAATGTGTGGCGGAGAGAGAGGGTGTGTCGTGGAAAGAAGGTGTGTGTGTGTGTGTGGTGGAGAGGGAGTGGTGGTGTTTAGTAGGAAGAAATTGAAGTAGAAGGAAGAGACTGATTCCATTACCGTGTGTGTGTGTGTGTGTGTGTGTGTGTGTGTGTGTGTGTGTGTGTGTGTGTGTGTGTGTGTCTTTCTCTCTCCCTAAATAAATAAATCTCCGGTACACAGTGTAACAAGTATGAGTGTACCAGGGAATCCGGATTAAGGGATTCGTTCTATTGCAGAGAGCTGGAGGGCATTTGATTCCTCCAAACTATTATACGAAACAAATCCTTTACTCGTCGTCTGTTTCCTGATATAATTTCGAGGACTCATTACTTCTTTATCTCATCCATATCATACTCTACTTTGGAAGAATCAGTAGTTTATCAATTCGTCCCCAAAAATATGTCAGGAAACAATTCCAATTAATATATATAATGGCATCGTGTTGCTTGGAATAAATTGGAGGAATAAGTTGCTCCAGATTAACCACCACCAACAACAATATACTATATACCTCGTTAACTCTCAGATTCAGAAATAGTGTGAGAGGAATGGATCTGAAAAGGCTTTAATGTTCTGCTTTAAGGGGAGAACCTCTTGATGGTAAATTGGAGGGCAACTGAAAACTCCAACTTCTCCCAGGATATAAATCACTTCAATCTTACTTGTAGGGGATCGATTTTGAGGCATAGTTTGAAGGATTCAGAAGTCCTCCAATTCACCATAAAGAGGTCCTATCCTTAAAAATGTAAATGTAATATAAGAGAACTACACGGTCGAAGGGAATAACGAGTAAAAAAAGGAGTATAATGACCAAGATGAGGAGAAGATCACTTAACTCCACCTAACTCCTCCCACTTATCGGAATATTTTCGGTGGTCTTGTGGAGGCGGTACTCTCTCTCTCTCTCTCTCTCTCTCTCTCTCTCTCTCTCTCTCTCTCTCTCTCTCTCTCTCTCTCTCTCTCTCTCTCTCTCTCTCTCTCTCTCTCTCTCTCTGTTGTTGTTATTATTAGTGTTATTGCTGTCTATATCAATATCATTATTGTTCTTAGCACTGTTATCGATATTTTTCATTTTCATTATTGATCTTATATATACTGTTAATATTATTATTACTACTACTACTAATATTTATATTTTTATTACCGTAATGCGATCTTCACCCTCACTTTAGCTGTCGTCTTTTATTTTTTTTATCATCATCATCATTATTTATTATCATTCATTCATTTACTCATTAGAGCCTTAGAATTATTGTTCCAGCTGGTTACTATGATAATATATACGAGTTTATGCATATATTATGTAAGACGTATACTGCCTAATAATGTAATTGTCGTAATCTCATCACAATTATCAATTTTTTCTTTTGTTTTGCAGGCAAGATGAGTTGCATAACATCATTTATCAAGACATTCATGATGTAGGAACATAATTGATATCCAATTCTGGGACAAAAGTCAGTGTCTTTAGCATTATCCCATAAAGGTAAGCTGTTCTTCTAGTTCTGTTTAATTATTTATTTGAGTACATTTGTTACTCTCCATTTCAACTAAGGAGGTGGAATATTTTTATGATAAGTTTCTCCTAAATGGTAGGCTTAGTTCACAAAGAATTGTCTCGGTATTACTGTAAATCGATTGCAAAACTTAATATACAGTATATACAGAATGATGGAGAATGAGAATGACCAGTGAAGGTATACAGTTAATAGACGGAAATTATTACCTCCTCCAAGTACGATATGTTGTTGGATAGGTTTACTTGTTGTTTGTCTTCCTGTCAAATAGCAGGATTATGCAAAATGCTGTGTGTGTGTGTGTGTGTGTGTGTGTGTGTGTGTGTGTGTGTGTGTGTGTGTGTGTGTGTGTGTGTGTGTGTGTGTGTGTGTGTGTGTGTGTGTGCTGGCAAGACGATATATTTCTGCCTTTTTGCACACCTCGGGTCCCTTGGCTGCTGCAAATGGGAGCTAAACGCATTTCCTTTTTTCTCCGCCCTAACCATTTTTATATTTGTGAACCGAACTGTTTACGATGTGTTGTTTGTATTCCCTGGGTAATTCCATCCTCTCAAGTGTTTTTCATTTGCTGAAGACTCTTTAGCATTTTTTCCTTCATGTAATCCTTAGGAGCATGGGGATTTTCTTTTCTTTTCTTATCTTTTCATACACCTCGGTATAGTTGTAGGCAATGGTAACTCTGGAACACATTTGAAAAGCTCAGTTTGATTATGGAGGCGGTACGGTACAGTGTTGGTAATTTGGGAGCAACTGATTCCTCTAAACTATTCCAAGCAACTGGCCACCATTATTTTTGTTATTCTCATCCTGTTTTCTGACAAACTTTGGAGGAATCGATGCACTCCAATGTACCAAATGTATACTGTCCCCTTAAAGAGTTCCACCTTCACCATGACCACCCGCCCCTGAACAATCAGGAAATTATACCTACCAACAGGTTTCGTTACTAATGAAAACGGTAATGCCCGGGGTGGAATAGCGTGTTGTGATTATCAGTAATATTGGTGGTAATGATTGCTTCTGGCACTTTCCCAGTATGGCCTCTAATGTACTGTGTCTCTTACCCACATCCAACAAAGAGAATTCCTGTTGCCTGGGTTTGGGTTTACACAGCTATTACAGTTACAGACATATGAAACAGACACACCTGAACCCCTCATTGAACAGAAAGTAGGAGGAGACATTTATGTGTGCAGATGCGCGTCCTATTCTATACAGGGCCCATTTTAAGTGTTTGGAGATGTGCGTCCTATTCTATACTTGATACAGGGTCCGTTTGAAGTGTTTCTGATAAATGTGTTCGCAATTGTACGTACTGTATATAAACACTGGAGTGTTAGGGAAACTTGTATCTAAGATCATGAATACCTGTTGCTTAGAAGGAAATCGGTACATTTTCGCCTGAATACCAAAATATTGCATTATAATTTACGCACTCATTGATTTCTGAAGAATAGGTTTGAGTCTCATGGCCTGTTGCTTATACACCTTTTTATAATCTGTGAGGTGCAAGAAAAGCTATGGGCTAGACGATGGATATAAATGGGACGATGGATGCATGGACTGTATATATATATAGAGAGCCCTTGTCCTTCGTTATTGTCATCATATATAGAGCAATCGTATCATCTAACCTATGATTGTTTTTCTTTCAAGTGGGTGGACCCTATTCAGAAAGGCTCAATTAAGTACAAATACCACTCGGTTGATCAGGTAGGCGGCTCCAGTTTATATTTCATGCCGGCTTCTCCTGTTTTTCGAATAATGTTCCCCGGGAGTGCAATTAGGTAATAGTGCCAAACGTGGTCTGTATATTGCCATTATTTTTTGCCCGTGCTTTTTTCCAGTGCCAGTGAGGATATTTCAGATTAGCTATATTCCGTAATTAGTTCGATGGTGTTGTGGATTTTTTCCCGTCAGAACTCGCCAGTGCGTGTGTGTGTGTGTGTGTGTGTGTGTGTGTGTGTGTGTGTGTGTGTGTGTGTGTGTGTGTGTGTGTGTGTGTGTGTGTGTGTGTGTGTGTGTGTGTGTGTGTGTGTGTGTGTGTGTGTGTGTGTGTGTGTGTGTGTGTGAGTGTGTGTGTGTGTGTCACCGCTGGTATCGTATATATATAATTAATCATAATATATAAATCACCCTCTCAAAGGGAGCGGAGTATCAGACTACCTATCATAAAAATGTTCTTCCACGCCTCTCTTCCCTCTAAATGTTTGTAATTCTAGTTCACACACACCTTCAGTAACGTAGCAATGTAACCTTGGGACGTAACCTTCATTATTATGGTTGTTCGTTGATGGGATACTAATGTTTACAAAGCCTCACTCTATTCATATATTATTATTTTCCAGTGATCAGTCATAACAAAATATTTTACTCGTCAAAAAACTAAACAAAAAAAAAGCATTTAACCCTGCACAGAGGATATCCTTTCTCAATCAACGGTTCAAACTATTCTAATTGTCTTAATCACCTTAATCAAACACAGGCTGGGGATGATTCCATTGTGAGAGAGTTCATAAATAGTAGGAAACCTCACCAATTAGAGATTATTCAGTCAGGAAGTAAAACTTTTCATTCCCATAATAGATTGTCATGCGGGACCTCGGTCATTGTTATAAAAATAATTGAGGAAGCTTCATTCACTCACTCAGAATTCATAACCAAACACACATATATAACTCGTAATCACACACACATACACAGCCTATTAATTATGTACTAAATTAGGTTCAAAATATCCAATGGTTCGTGAACTATTTCATTATAAATTATAACCTACTTTTAATATTAAAACTGTTATGTTATTTTACCTTTGATATACAGCACTTCTATTTTAAATAAAACGTTATTGATTTTGGTGTAAAATTCCTTTGCGAATGTCTAATATGTTCACGTGATAAATATCGATATGATAAGACCAGAACTGCCGACTTCTACAAGAGTTTACCTATCCTGGCTCTGTATTGTCTATGTTTGGTTTTGAAATGCTAAAGCTTGTGACATTTGGTGATTTCACCTGCATTATGTTGAAACAATTCAACACATTTTAATTTAAAATGTTTCTGTGCCTCCTTTAGTGTTTATTGGCGAAACTCTATGGAAATCTGTTTAATCAACATTATAAACATTTAAAATGGCGATTACACTGTCTTTTCATACAAAGAAATTGCTCTTACGAGCTGCAAAATTATATACTGTAGTAGAATTTGTGAATACAATATTTTATAAACACACCATTACAGCTCATGTACCGCCCTCTCTCCTTGACCTTACACACACACACACACACACACACACACACACACACACACACACACACACACACACACACATCACCCGTCCACTAACATTTCCCTATCACACTCAGCTTGCGTACTATACTGTGAAACCAGAACAACACAGGTAGACTTTTTAAATTAAATAGGGTTACATGTATTTTAGTGCTTAATCGCATAGCATGGTGAATTTTTTCTATTTTTCTTTTTGCGTGATGTTCTATTCATAAGCTTTATAATTAATAGTAAAGGCACTCATTTAACCTATATTTAACACACACTATTAATATCCAATGTAAAAAGTGTCATGGGTGTTTCAGTAACCTCAAACCTTAGATATGCCGCATAAATTAAAGGTTTTAAAGGGACATGATTGGATCGACAAGAGAGGTACACAAACTGCTTTCGCCTACGTACTGTAAACATTTAGCCACTCAACCCATGGCAAACACACATATATTTACATCTACTCCAGTTTATACACACACACACACACACATTCACTACACACTTGGGATCTTTTTTGTTTGTGTGTAAATATGAGTGTGTGTGTGTGTGTGTGTGTGTGTGTGTGTGTGTGTGTGTGTGTGTGTGTGTGTGTGTGTGTGTGTGTGTGTGTGTGTGTGTGTGTGCAATCGGTGGAGCATTCGTCCTCCATTTTATTCACACTACTGGGGATTACTCTCTGTGTATGTAGTTATCAGCGTGTGTGTGTGTGCAAACACACACACGCACACACGCACGCACAGAGAGTAATCCCCAGTAGTGTGAAGAAAATGGAGGACGAATGCTCCACCGATTGCACACACACACACACACACACACACACACACACACACACACACACACCGATACTCACTCATATTTACACACAAACAAAGAAGATCCCAAGTGTGTAGTGATACGTGAAGGGAGAGGGAGAGGGAGAGGGAGAGGGAGAGGTAGAGGGAGAGGGGGGCAAGCAGCCTACATACATAAACACAGAAGAGACTGAGTGTATGTATATGTGTAGGTAAGGGGAGATGGGAGCAAGGGGGCGCGCGCTCCCCCGCTCACCTTGGGAGGGAGACGAGAAGCCTGGCGATTACAGGGTAGTGATCAGAGCATTAAACTTGGGTTGAAGCTGAGCGGGCCATTGGGAGCCGTGCAACGAGCGGCAGGCACTGTGTCCAACTCGTACAGTGTTCGGGGAAACTCGTCCTGTTAACACTCTTCCTCGTAGACTGACGCTGGTTTTATATTACCTGTTGTGAAATCGTGAGGTCCAGTCTTACCCGTGTTAGCCTACAGTGACAGTAGTTTTTATGTTAGGGTTTTGTACATGAAAAACATTTCCCTGTATCATGGGGGAGTTAGGAGTAGTGCGAGACCGAGTTGAAGCTCTGATCAGGGGTGCCAGGAGGCGTAGGTGTGGAGTGGGGTGTAGGTGTGGAGTGGGGTGTAGGTGTGGAGTGGGGTGTAGGTGTGGAGTGGGGTGTAGGTGTGGAGTGGGGTGTAGTTGTGGAGTGGGGTGTAGGTGGTGGAGTGGGGTGTAGGTGGTGGAGTGGGGTGTAGGTGGTGATGTGGGGTGTAAATGTAGAGTGGGATATAAGTGTGGAGTGGGGTGTAGTAGGTGGAGTGGGATATAGATGAGGAGTGAGGGGTTCGTGTGGAGTGGGGCGTAGATGTGGAGTGGAGTGTAGGTTTAGAGTGAAGTGTAGGTGTGGAGTAGGGTGTAGGTGTGAAGTGTGGTGTTGTTGGAAAGTGTAAGAGGTGGAGTGGGGGGGTGTCGATGGAGTGTGGAGGTGGTGGAGGGAACTTGTTGGAAAGTGTAGGTGATGGAGTCGGGTGTTGTTGGCAAGTGTAAATGGTGCACGGTTCCTGGCAAAAGTTATATTTCATGTATTTATCTGCAATTCCCGGTTATAATGATGCGTTGATAACTTAAGGATATGCCGCAGTTGCATTACCTTGCTTTATGTGTGTGTGTATGGATGTAAAAGTAGGTACAGTACATTGTAATTCTTTCCCCTGCAAAAAATGTACACTGTCAGTACTTTATAAACACAAAATTGCGCTTTTATTTATCACTAATGCATTCAATAACACCAATTACCTCTAATATCACGGACGTTCAATGCCATCAGTCAACCTCTACTACCATCACCAATACTGTCACTACTATAAACATCTATTACCGTCATATTCACTACTGTCAACATCAACCACTAATACAGTTACTCTTACTTTCACTACCAATACTACCATCACTTTCTGCGGCCACTACTACCATGGATACTATTGCCACTACCATATGCGTAACAAAGAGAGAGAGAGAGAGAGAGAGAGAGAGAGAGAGAGAGAGAGAGAGAGAGAGAGCGAGAGATATTATGTGAACCGTACCAACATTTTACGTGTGCCAACCAGTGCATGCTTATCTCACAATTTCTGTCCTCAGATTTTGATCGGTGACCAGTTGTGGGCGAATAGGAAGGTTACCGACTCCTCCAATCTATGACGGCAAATAGACTGCTTCAATGTGCGAGTTAGAGGAATGTTATGTCCTCGGTTCTCGTAGTGTAGTTTAGAAGAATCAGTGACCGAAAAACGACTGAAAGACCAATTAATAATCCACACTTCTTCTTTCACCATTTACACTCACACAGTCGTCAATGCTGCTGCTGCTGCTGCTGCATGATCACTGCTGTGAACCTGAGAGTTAAAGACAATAATTCGAAAGCTGGACCAGTGCCTCACCCGGTAGAGTCACTGCCTGAGATTTCTCTGGTCCGGTGTTCGATTCCCGTGGGTACGACTATAACTTAAATGGATCAATTTCTGGGTTTGACTTGTTTGATTGATTCCGTTCGTTACATTGGCGACAAAGCTGTGGGCATGGTCCTTGTTGTGTGCCATGGTTCCTGTGTTAGCCTTGTCTGCTTGGCTTCTTACACGTTGGCCTGTTGAGTTGTCAGACCCCTGAAATTGATCCTACCTATGGGTAAAATTGCTGCTGCTGCTGCTGCTGCCGTTGCCGCCGCCTGCTCTGCGAAATGCGAAGATGCTAAGTGACTTAAAGTAAAAAGTTAATAGTGAAAATAAGTGAAAAGTTAATAGTGAAAACACGTGCTAGTGCTAGCACGTGCCACTGCCGTAACACGTGCTACGCAGCATACTAGCCTACTGTACATATAAGTTACACCACCACTACCACATTGATCACCATCACCACCACCATATCATCTCAACTTATATTACAACCCCACCAACACCACCACCATAGCCACCACCACCACATCATCCCAACTCATACTACAACCATGCACACCAACACCACCACTACCACCACCACCTCTATCACCGTCACCACCACCACATTAACTACCATCACCACCACATCATCCCATCTCGTAGAACAACACCATCACCACCACCACATCATCCCAACTCATACTACAACCCCACCAACACCAACACCACCGTCACCACCAACACCACCACCACCAACACCACCAACACCAACACCACCATCACCACCACCACCACCACCACCACAATCACCACCACCACCACCACCACCACCGCTAAGTGCTCCACGTCCACATAGTTAAGGCTTTAGTGGGGCGGTTAAGATGGTCTAAAATGTGAGAGTCGTGGCCGGCTTGTGTGATGCCTCGCCAGATAATGTATTTTCCTCTCTCACCTCCTTAAACAACACTCCCTCCCTCAGCAACAACACACACACACACACACACACACACACACACACACACACACACACACACACACACACACACACACACACACACACACACACACACACACACACAGGCAATGAAGGATGGAGAGAAGGATGAATGGAGAAAAGGAGGGGATAAGAATAGAAAGCAATGTGTGGGAGAAGAAGGAAAAGGATGAAGGGGGAAAAAGTGTGAGATATGAAGAAGGTTTGAGGTTTCAGGAGAAGGTATGAGAGAGGAAGAAATAGAGAGTATAAGAAGGTTTGAGGAAAACAATGTAGAAAAGAGAGAGGGAAGCTGAGAGAAAGGTACGAGAGAGGATGATTCATGAGAGAGAAGGGAGGGCTTGAGAAGATACAGGGCATGAGAAACTATTTAAAGATAATAAAAGAGAGGCAAGGGATAAAAGGGAATGCAAGTAACAAGAGGTTGCATGTAAGTCTTGAGAATATGTCAGGGAGAAGCAGAGGAATTTAACAGTAAGTAGGAAGAGAAACCAGGAGAATATGAGAAAGGAAGAGGCGGAGAGATAAAACATATGAAAAAGTAAGTGGTACTGAGATTATGTAGCGAGTGGATTAGAAAGGTTTGTAAGTATAACCAGTTTAAAGTACATACCTAATGAAGAAGAAGGCACTGTAGAACCGCCCACTAAATGGATAAAAAATATCAAAATTGGACGTTTGAGTCAGTCATATCTGATTAAGAAATTTGGGCAAGATAGGTTTGAAAAATGTTTGTATGTATATTAAAAATATGCTCTAAATGCTTGCAAATATGTTGGCTAAACTCTAAGGTTTGGGCGCCCCTGCGGACCTGAGCCGTTAATTTACCTATCTTGAGCTGTCCTTCCCTTCCGTCTCTTTCATTCGTGCTTGCTGTTTCTCCTCTCTTTCTTCTCTCTTTTGGTAAAGTGCCTTTCTGGCCTAGCGCAGTCTTCTTCCTTCACCTTTATAATCTAATCTAAATACCTGGAAAATAGGACAGTAAATCAGACATATTAGATTAGGAGAAGAACAGACATGAAGGGGTACAGTCATGGATGAAAATTCACCCAGGACATTCAAACAACAACAGACCTACTGATCTTTTGAAGGCTGCTTGTTTACACTATGGTAACTAGTTTACTTGGATGATGAGTAGTATAGAAAAGACGAATACACATAATTGCAGGCAGAGGGAACTTTGCCGGCAACAATCCGGGTTCACAAATCTTTGTGTAAAAAAGAATTCACGACCCAGCGAGGGGGAAAAAAGAGAGTAAGGGAGCGGTGTATGGCAGTCCCTGGTCTTCCACGTTTATATGTCGGGGATGAAGACTCTCGGCTCCATATTCCCTGGGTGAAACGACTGCTTGCTACAGGCAGGCAGAACGGCAGGCAGACAGGCAGGCAGGCAGGCAGGCAGGCAGGCAGGCAGGCAGGCAGGCAGGCAGGCAGGCAGGCAAGCAAGCAAGCAAACAAGCAAGCAGGGTGAGTCTTCGCTAGAGAGGGAGGGAAGGTGGAAGAGAAGGCAATGGATGGATTGATTGAAGGGGAAGACTGAAACTAGGGCGGAAGAAAGGTAAATGGCCCTTTAGGGAGGAAAACAGGATGTTGATTCAATGAACTGATATGCAGGATGGTAGTTCAATGAGTAGTTTGAAAATCTAAATTATATTAATGTTGCTAAAGTACAGCGTCTATCACAGTATCTCGTCATTGGTTCACTCTTCGTCCTTCTGCCTCAGTCCTAGGCTACGAATAACTAACATAATCCAGACGTGTAAAAGTCTTTCACCCTTCTGATAGAGGAAATGACGACGGGAAGACCATTTTCTTATTTGAAAACTTCATAAATAACAAATATCCAATATCCTCATTTGACTTTTATCTCGTGAGGGATCAGCATATCAAGAAATCCCCTTTCTCTCCCTGCGATATGCATTCCGAACCACGAACTGTGAATGATCTGGGTATGGAACTTTCGTGAATATGAGAAAGGAAGAGGCGGAGAGATAAAACATATGAAAAAGTAAGTGGTACTGAGATTATGTAGCGAGTGGATTAGAAAGGTTTGTAAGTATAACCAGTTTAAAGTACATACCTAATGAAGAGGAAGGGCATGAGAAGATGTAAGGAAGAATGACTAATTCAAAGGGACTAAGTTTTGTAGTGGAAATATCAGAGGGGATGGTCAAAATAGGTTTAATAATGTTAGGTTAGGTTACGTTGAAAATAGGTAGGGATGGGCAGCTCTTACCCTATCTTGTTGCAAGGCTCCCATCTTTTGGGGAGAGAAAACTCAAAACGCTGAGAGAGTCGTCACACTTGAGTGGAGGTATTAATGTGACACCTTTTCTATATAGAACCTCTTCACACCGAGGTCACACTGACATTCTCCAATCCAAATTTCCCGCCACCATCACTGACGAGACAGAATAATCCGAAATAATTTGGCGATTAAGTGTAAAGGCCGCACCCGTATTGTGAACTATATATAGTGCTGGTGGTTATTCTCTGCCCTTGCTCGTTTTTCTGGAGAAGACTGTGCCAGAAAACATCTCATTCTGTCCGGCCTTGGGGTGAGCGAGCAGGCAGGGTCACAGAGAGGGAAAACTGTGATCTCGGTGCCGGCAAGACAAGATAACGTGGGAAAGCTTTCAAAAAGTTGTCCCCATGAAAGACTGCACTGCCCCTTGAGTTTGGGAAGGTAGTGGTAGTGGTGGTGTGAATGGTGTTTAGGTAAAGTTATTATAGGAGAGGATTAGGATAAGATACGATAGGATAGGACTGAAGTTTGGGGTTATTGTTGTTGTTGCTGTTGTTGTGGTGGTGGTAGTGGTGGTTCATTGAGGCTGTGTGAATAGTATTTAGGTAAAGTTATTATAGGATATGATACAATGAGACAGGATTGATGTGATTATGCTAGAAACAGAATGAAAAGAGATGGTGCGGATAAACAGTGCTTAATAATATGTGAGCTTCGTATATCAGTGTTTCGTGATTGTATGCAAGTGTGTGTGTGTTATTCGATGTACTACATACTCGTATGTGGGCATCTGTGTGTATACGTAGCTATGTTTGTCGCTGCATGTTGATATGGTTTTTATGTGATAGTTTTTTATGGATAAAGTAGGTATTATTTGTGAATATGCTTGCCTGTGTACTGTACGTCTCTAGACCTGTGTGTGTGTGTGTGTGTGTGTGTGTGTGTGTGTGTGTGTGTGTGTGTGTGTGTGTGTGTGTGTGTGTGTGTGTGTGTGTGTGTGTGTGTGTGTGTGTGTGTGTGTGTGTGTGCCTATGTGTTTGTGTATGCTTGACTACAACTTACAACTAAGGCTTCCTTCCTGCCCTCCTCTTCCTGTGTTTGCTCGTGCACTTGCTGTGATGGCATCTTAAGAGGGTAATCAGCTGTCAGCAGATTTACTAGGTTACAGAATCCTCCAAACTGTGCTATGAAACATACTCCCTCAGTATAGGCGCTGTCCTGTGGCAAAGTTTGAGGGAATCCATAGCATCCAAGTGTTCGACAGTGGAGTATCATCTTACTTTACTACAGTGCTATTTGTATTGACAAGTGATGCTTTGTCTTCAGTCTCATTCACTTAATTGTTCACGAAAGATAATCCAGTATCAATGTTTTTGCCAATATACCATAGTTACGTGGACTCCTGAACACTTGGCCTTACTATTTCTGACTGAAGGGAGGTACTATGTTTACAGCATCATGTCATTTCTCTTTCTCTCAAACCATCAATCCCTTCCATACCCACATAAGGTACCATCATACTTGCTATACCAACCAACTTGCTATACCTGTTCCATGCTATATATATATAAAAATTTCAGCTTCCACCTCGACCGACGTACACCATAGGGCCAAGAGAGAATCCTTACATCCTCATTAATTTTACCTCTGCATTTTTCCCCCCCGGGCATTTATAAATATTCATGATCTGGGCGTTAAGGCAGGATACATTTTCCCTCCCCTTCTACCATTAAGGCCCCTGTGATCGTGTATGAAAAT
>JAWQEG010007002.1:0-21173 GCA_033782935.1 Petrolisthes cinctipes
GTTGATTTCAAGTTTCAGAGTGGAGATGTGTTAATGAGTTTTATGCAGTGTTTTGAGCAAGCATTTAGGGGGAAGTACAGTGTTGGCAAACCTGGAGCAACTCATTCCTCCAAACTATTCCAAGCAACATAACACCATTATTTTTGTTCATCAGGTCCTGTTTCCTGGCATACTTTGGAGGAATCATAGCACTCCATTGTAACAAAAGTGAATTACTCCTTTAGGGATGAAACACTGAGGCACTGAGGCATGATGAGGCACTGAGGAATGATGAGGCACTGAGGGAGGGATGATGAGGCACTGAGGGAAGGATGATAAGGCACTGAGGAATAATGAGGCACTGAGGAATGATGAGGCACTGAGGGCATGATGAGGCACTGAGGAATGATGAGGCACTCAGGAGGAGGAGGTAGAGGAGAAAGGCAGGCAAGATATAAATCATAAGGAAGGGAAAGAGTCCGACAAGACCCCATATTTAAGTTAAGTACGTTACCTCCATACTTTAAAATCCTGAGGTCCCATTTCAGCCGACCCCTGCCCTGGTATACTGTAGCTTTTAGTGGTGTCCTGCCCTGCCCTTCCCTTCACCACCACTCCCCTTTCGTCCATTCTGTAGTCAATTCCCACTCCTTCCCCTTTACCACTCCCTCTTCTCTTCAACACCACTCCCCTTTCGTTTATTCTCTAGTCAATTCCCACTCCTTCCCCGTATACTACTCCCTCTTCTCTTCACCACCACTCCTCTTTCGTCCAATCTGTAGTCAATTCCCACTCCTTCCTATCCCTCCCTTCCTTTCCCTTCCCACTGCTACTTTCCTTTTCCTCCTCCTCCAACTATCTGACTCTTACTAGCTTCCTGCCTCCCTCCTCATCCATTTGCTGTCTCCTTAATCCTCATTTTGCCTCACTTTCCTCCCTTTCCCCCACCCATCTCCTTTACCCCCCTCCCCTCCTCAACTCTTATTCATTTTATTTTCCTCCCTATATATATACCATCCAACCCCATTTGCTTCTCTTTCCAAACCCATCATCATCATCATCATCATCCCTTTTCCTTCCCATCTTCTTCTTGCTGCTACATCCTCTTTCCTTACCTTACTTACCTTCTACATCCCTTCTAGTCTGTTCCCTTTCCCCTCCCCTCACTCTCTTCATCTCCCACTTTCCCTATTCACCTTTTGTTTCCCTTCCTTCTGCCCCTCCCCATACCCTTCTCTCCATTACATTCCTGCTATGGCCAACACATGCACCCACCAGCCTTCTTCTCCTCCTAATCCTACTCTTGTGTTTAGGCGGAACCTCCTCACGTGATGAAGGAGATCCCGCAGGAAGACGTCGTTTTTAGCTAATGCTCTCCATTAAGAACTGTTTGGTAGGCCTAGTCCCAGAGGGCAATCGGTCGCAATCTTACTCCGTCTTATACTACTGCCTCGTCTCGTCTTAACTCCACAACTTGACTTCTTTATACATCTTTGTCTGGATGGAACCCTATTTTTTTCACACTTTTCTATAATATATCTTCTTCACTCGTTTTGTATGTATCATTCTCTTATTTGTCTTGACTTATAGTTTTTAACATGACACTTCGATAAGCGTGCGTTTTATTGTACGTACGGACAGAATTAGGCCGAGCTCAGACCCCTTGTCAACTAAAACAATATTAACGCTAACTATCGAAACTCAGTGCAAATTATTCTACAACAAAGTATCTTTATAACACTGCCTGCGTTCGACGAATTTCAACGGTATATTTGGTGCAACTTACGGAAGAGCAATAATAACAAGCAATCCTCAATTCTCTCCACAACAGGAAAGTGGTATAGCCATGTTGTTGTAGTTGAAGGCAGTCTTTAGAATTTAGATATATGGTGTCAGAACTGTAATATATATGGCAGTAAAAAGGTGAGTGTGTGATGCATTGACCGTGTTAGTACGAGTAAATATGATGCCCCCTTTAGCCTATCCTGTGTTGTAGTTGAAGGCAGTCTTTAGTTAGTGTTGGTGTGGCAGGACCGTAATGAATATATGGCTGGTGTGAAAAGGTGAGTGAGTGATGCATTGACCGTGTTAGTGTAAATATAATGCCCCCTTTAGCCTATCCTGTGGGCCCCATTGTTCTCTCTCCCTTCCTAATTAAATTCTTCTTCCCTGGACTGTTCTGGCGTACACCTTTTTTTTTTCCACTTCCTTCCTCCATTAATCAACAGAGATTTTAAAAAGTAGCTCCCTAAAAAAAATGCACACGCGTCACCATGACTACGGACTCACCCCCCCCCCCCTCCATCGTTGACACCCATCCTAACACCACCACCACCATCAGTCACCACCATCACCACTTCCATCACCACCATCAGTCACCACCATCAGTCACCACCACCATTACTACCACTACCACCACCAATACTACCAGTCACCACCATCACCAGTCACCACCACCACCACCTTCACCAACACCACCACCACTAATACTACCACCACCAGTCACCACCACCACCACCACCACCACCAGTCACCATCACCACCATCACCATCACCATCACCACCATCACCACCACCACCACCACCATCACCACCACCACCACCACCACCACCACCACCACCATCAGTCACCACCACCACCACCAGTCACCACCTTCACCACCACCAATACTACCACCACCACTGGTCATCGTCATCGTCTAGCCCTTGATATAATTAATTATGAATGGTGTCCTATGTTACAATGTGAGAGCAACACGTGCATCTAATGGTGGCCATGGATTCCTGTCCCCAACTGTACAATGAGTATGTTCTTATCTATGGTCTTACAACGACAGCTAATGGTCCTTGAATTTCAGTTGAATTATACACCGAAAAATACGCAGAAATCACGCATGATTAATTAATTATCTTTGGCAGGCAGTTGCTCTGATTCATAAGGGGGGGATGGAGGGTGTGGGGGGATGGAGGGCGTGGGGGGCGTGGGGGGATGGAGGACGTGGGGGTGTGGGAGCGTGGGGGGGAAAGGGGTGTACTCTACCATCCTCTAATATGATAACACAATAGAAAATAAAACCATCAAAGCAAATGTAAACATACACGGATATACATACACACACAATACATACATGAACGCACGCAACCTCCCACACACACACACACACACACACACACACACACACGAGGGCTGGGATGCATGGACAACCATAATTAACAACAGCATCAGCGGCAACAACAAACAAAAACCCCGACATGAACCCACAATGACGACCAAGGCAACAAAAGAGGCTTCCCACCCAACCCACCTACCTACCACCCATCGACAAACAGACCGACCCACCCACCCACCACCCACCGACAATCCAACCAACCCCACCCACCCACCGACAAGCCAACCCACCCACCCACCGACAAGCCAACCGACCCATCGACCCCCCCACCCACCCACCCACCACCGACAAACAGACCCACCTACCCACCCACCGACTCACCCACCGACCCTGGACCCACCCACCCACCGACAAACCGACCCACCCACCCACCTACCCACCCACCGACAAACCAACCAAACAGACCCACCCACCCACCCACCCACCGACCGACCGAACAATTACGACGGACGGGAGCAACCAGCAGCGCTCGGGAATCTAAAATAAACGAAGTGGCATAATGGCATTTCCAGCCTAGTTATTAACACCGTTGATGCGAGAGCTGCCCCCCGAAATTAATAACGCCGCCCCGACCAATTATCCCCGGGGCGCGTGGATGGTCAAAAGGAAGCAATTAAATCCATTTTTCGTTCCTAGCATCGGAGTGAAAAATCAATCCGAATTAAGAAGTACAATGAGGCGGATTTAATGCCGGGTTTCAACAGGAAGATATTATGAGAGGGTTCCGGAACGCCTGCCTGCTGTGATGAAGGGAATACAGAGGGAAGGGATGCATGGATGGAGAGAGAGAGAGAAGGGAGGAGAATCAGGAGAAAAGAGAGAGAAAGGAGGAGAAGCAAGAGAAAAGAGAAAGAAGGGAGGAGAAGCAAGAGAAAATAGAGAGAAGGGAGGAGAAGCAAGAGAAAAGAGAAAGAAGGGAGAAGCAAAGGAAAAGAGAGAGAAGGGAGGAGAAGCAAAAGAAAAGAGAGAGAAGGGAGGAGAAGCAAAGGAAAAGAGAAAGAAGGGAGTAGAAGCAAAATAAAAGATGGGGGGCTTGGTGGTGGCAGGGAAGGTGTTTCGTTAAGGTGGTAATTCTTTTTTGGTACATTGGAGTGCCATGATTCCTCCAAAGTATGCTAGGAAACAGGACCAAAAGAGCAAAAATAATAGTGTTCTGTTGCTTGGAATAGTTTGGAGGATTGGTTGCTCCAGATTTACCAACACAAAACTTCCCCCTTAAGCCTTGAAAGGAGTGCAAGGTTTGGTTATACAGCATTCAGAGAACACACCTGGTTTAATATAACAGTTAAGCAGAGGTATTGGCTACAGAGTTTTGTGTCCTAAAAATGATTGCAGACGTCAGTGATGGAAGACGTCCACAGAATACCCCAGGAGAAGGAGGGGAGGACATACACATCTTCCTTGCTGTGTCACCCTACATAGAGTATTATACCTAGTAAAAACAATAAATGAAGAAGCTATAGAAAACAATAAGCACATAATTGCGTGACAGTTCCGATTAGCATCAACGCTGCTTCCTATAATTAGAGAATGTGCTGGCAGTGTTATAACAGATTTTGCTCCTGTCCTATAAACGACAGGAGGCAAAGTTACAAACAGTTACGACAGCCCAAGTGAAGGTTGTAACGAGTTAAAAATATAAAATTAAGTTGTTGAGACTACAAAACAAACACCTTGACATAATTTCACTGTCACGCAACACTAGATAGTGAGGTGAGGTGTGTGTACATATGTGTATTGTGATGATAATGAGGTGATGTGTGTGTGGTGTGAAGATAGTGATGTGATGTGATGTGATGTGATGTGATGTGTGTGTGTGTGTGTGGTGTGAAGATAGTGAGGTGAGATGTGTGTCTGTGTATAATGATGATAATGAGGTGATGTGTGTGTATGTGTGTGTGTGTGTGTGTGTGGTGTGAAGATAGTGATGTGATGTGATGTGTGTGTGTGTGAATATAGTGAGGTGAGGTGTGTGGTATGAATATAGTGATGTGTGAGTGTGGTATGAAGATAGTGAGGTGAGGTGTGTGTCTGTGTATAGTGATGATAATGAGGTGAGGTGTGTGAATGTGTGCGTGTTGTGATGATAATGAGGTGAGGTGTGTGAATGTGTCTTTTTTTTTTTTTTTTTTTTTTTTTGTGTGTGTTTCCCTGACGTAAGGCTTGTTAACTATACCGTTCATAGCGTAAATGGCAACACTTGTAAGCACGGAAGGTAAGACTTTGTTATGATGGTGGTGGTGGTGGTGCATTACCTTTATTGCTCTGGATGATCCCTTACTCCCTACCTCCCTCCCTCCCCTTCTCTTTTCCCTCTTTCTTCCTTTCCTGGCTCATTCCTCCCTCACTTTTTTCTCTCTCTCTCTTTCCTTCCTTTCCTGGCTCATTCCTCCCTCACTTTTTTCCCTCTCTCTTTTCTTCCTTCCCTGGCTCATTCCTCCCTTCCCTTCCCTTAATTCTCTCTTCCTTCTTTCCTTCCTTTCCTGACTCATCCCTCCCTAATATATTTTTTCTCTCTCTACCCTCTTTCCTTCCTTCATTAGCTTATCCATCTCTTGTCGTAAAAGACGACTAAAAGGGGCTTGTCCACTTCTCCAACTGTCCCTTTTTATCTTTTACCTTTTGTGCTTACTGTCCAATCTCTCAATCACTTTGCTTGGATACCATTTGACCTTGCTGTTGCTGTGCCTAAGATCAATCAATCAATCAATCAATCAATCAATCAATCAATCAATCAGGCGCCCGGCTCCTTTCGATTTCGAAGAGAGAACAGTAAGGAGAAAGGGAAGAGAACGATGAGGAGGAGAAGAGAGAAAGGTGACGATCGAGGAGACGAGAGAAAGATGAGAAAAGGGAATGGGAAGGTGAAAAGAGGAAATGAGTTACTGCATATTATTTATAAAAAAAAAAATAAGGAGAGGGATAAGGACGATAACATGTACCTGACAGTGAGGACATAATACAAAATAATAACAAATAATGAGGGACACTGGTAGGGGAGAAATACATAACATACTACAAAAGAGGACACTATACTGTATACATTGAACTTGATACAGTATGATTACAAAAAAAAAAAAACTCTAGTTCAAAACAACATGACAGACACAAAGCATAACATAACCATATATTTCATACATATATTCTTCCATTGACACACACACACACACACACACACACACACACACACATTTCATACATATATACTTACACTGACAAGGTAGAGGCATTCGTGCACATACATACACACACATATACATACAACGCTTCAAAAATACGTACACATAAACGTACATACATACACATACATGTCGTAACTAAACATCTATAATGAGGTAGTCTGTTCTGGAGGAATTCACAGAAAATCTTATTCTCCTTAATAGTAGTAATGCCATAATAAGATTGTCAGTGTACTATTCAATTGGACTGGATATACCGACTCAAAGCTGATCACAACATAATATAACTATGTCACATATACTGTTGTTACACATACTTCACTAGTAGTACAAAGACGTATATTTTTTATCGATATGTTCAGTACATATCACCGCCCAATATATGTATATAATTTACATAGTGCGCACACATTCACAAACACATATTCACACACGTTCATACACACACACATTCCCATTCACACACACACACACACATTCCCATTCCCATTCACACACACACACACACACACACACATTCCCATTCACACACACACACATATATATGTACACACACGCACGCACGCCTGCACGCACACACACACACACATTCCCATTCACACACACACACACATATATATGTACACACACGCACGCACGCCTGCACGCACACACACAAACACACAGATCACCGATATATAAACCAGGACCAACTATTCCGTTCTACCTTTCATGTCTGACGAATTTACCTGCCACGTCATCATCATCGCTGGTAACTACATAATATTCAAAAAAATACATATGTGTTCCAGGTATTTTATTCTCTTGCACAAAAGCACTTCATCAATTTCATGAATGCATAAAAAATACCGTTTTTTGGGGCGTCAACTCATGCGTAAAGTGTTTTTAATCAAATTTCGTTGGAAAGCATTCTGTTTATTTATAATGGGAGCGGCTCATTGTTTGATTGTGTGGTGGAGTCCATTTCATTTGTGGGGTTTGTCGTGTTAATTCACCAATAGAGTCATTATCCATCTACCAGTCGGGGGATGCGTCCCTCCCAAATTATTCACTCACTCTGCGCTAACTGGCTGGTTATTTGGCGTGTCGTAACATTAGTCGTGTGGGGGTAAATAAACGCTATATACCCGTGTCGTTGTCGCCGTCGTTGGGGCTGGCTGTTTGTTTAGCCTCATTGTTCCAGTGAGGGAGGGATTCAGCCTCGCTCATATCGTTCGCTGATTGTTATTAGCGTTTGGCGTTTGCAGGGAATTATTACGGTGCTATTATTAACTAAAACAATTGTTGTTGTTGTTGTTGGGGGTTACGGCACTTTCCTATCACTAGTTATTATTATTATTATGTTTTTTTAGGAGTATTCCCTCAAAATACGATGAAGGTGTAATAGGCTATAACTCCTTCATACCTATAATTATACATACAGACTTAGTTCATCATGCATAATACAACTAACATTTCCAGTAAAACAATAACGTCTGACATTTACCAATACACTCCTCTCCTTTATATATAACATTTGGCCATTAAAAAATAACACACTAAAATTAGTCTAATGCATGTTTACATACTTTACTACACCAGACGTTACAGCACTCTTCAGGGTTCATATACATCAGTGAAAACATAACCTCTTCCACTTCATTAGAGGTACACAGATATCTCATGGTACGAGACTTGAACCTTGAAGTTGTTGATATTTTGTGTCCATCAATGTTGTCATAAGGTGGCTTTAATTCACACTCAAGTCCAACACTAATTATTGCTAAGTACTATTTAATTATTCCCTAAATGTCCTTCAGTATGTCCAACAGTGTACATTCAGTATATCCAACAGTGTACATTCAGTATATCCAACAGTGTACATTCAGTATATCCAACAGTGTACATTCAGTATATCCACATATGGTTTATAACATCCAGCTCAACTCAACTAGCCAATACAAACAGGAAGGCTGATCACACCCAACAGTTTCATCCAACAGTGTACATTCAGTATATCCACATATGGCTTATAACATCCAACTCAACTAGCCAATACAAACAGGAAGGCTGATCACACCAAACAGTTTCATTTCATATATTCAACATTCAAATAACGCTAACACAACTCCTGATAGTCCCACCTCAATAAACATTCAATACTGCCTACTCAATACTCACTCCACACTGCCAACAGAGTATTCAACACGACACAAGGCCAACAACACTGATTTTTTTTTTACCATATTTTTGAAACCACATCAATCCAAATGAGACAAAGAGATGGACATTGACACACAAACTATATCAAACCAAAAGAGACAAAAAATAGACTGACAAACAAACTATATCAAACCAAATGAGACAGACAATAGGCACTGAAAAACAAACCACGTCAAACCATATAAAACAACAGTGATAAACAGTGTCAAACAAACCATATAGAACAGTGATAAGCATTGTCAAACAAACCATAATCAAACCATATGAGTCAACAGTGATAACTAGTGCCAAACAAACCATATCAAACCATATAGAACATCAGTGATAAACATTGCCAAACAAGACAAACAACCAACCAGTCACCAGTGTTCGTCAAGTGCCAACCAACCCTGCAGGAATACCAAAAACAATTGAGTGCCAAATGAGTGCCAACCATCAGTGCCTAACCAACAACACAGTGAGTCTCTATAATAATATAAGGCAGGCTTACGTGGTGATCTTGCACGCCCGTCCCACTATTCATTACTTGCCTCTGTTAATCCGACAAATTGATAAAAACACACTGATTAACACGGCTTAATATATTTAATTGAATACTCTTGTCGTGGGGCTTTTCAACAGCCTCGTTCTGCTCGGGGTGGAGAGGAAAATGGGAGAGGAGAGGAGAGGAAAATGGGAGAGGAGAGGAAAATGGGAGGAGAGTAATGATGGTAGGGAGAAGGGACAATGAGGGAGGAAGGAGAATGAAAGAGGAGGGAGAATGAAGGAGGAGGGAGAATGAGAGAGGAGGGAAGAGGAATAATGTAGGGAGGAGGGAGGAGGAGAGAGGAGGAAAGAGGAATGATGTAGGGAGGAGGGAGAATGAAAGAGGAGGGCAGAGGAAAGATGTGTGGAGAAAGGGAAATGGTAAAGGTGACAACAAGAGCAGAAAGGAAGGAAAATGGGAGATGATGGAAGAGGAAAGATGCAGGGAAAAGGAAAATGGGAGAGGGGGAGAGGAAGATGCAGGGACGAGGGGAGAAAAGGAAGGTGATGAGGGTAAATTGAGGAGGAAATTGAAATAAAAGGGGAGAGGAGAATGGGGGATGAAGAACAGGAAGGAGAGTGTATGAAAATGGAGGTAATCACAAAAGGAAACTTGTTAATTGTAAAGAGAGTGATGGAGATAATGGGAGGAATGAGGCTGGAGGGATAACTGGAGGGAAGAAGGGTGTGTGAAGGGACAAGTGAAGAATAAAGGTAAACAAACGCTGGAATGCCAGAAGCAAACACATGGGTAAAAGTGGAGTGAGATTATGTGTTGTGTTATATTATCCTCGGGGGGAGATTGGAACTTGATTACATTAAGAGGTATTAGGTAATTAGTATATTCAATAGTTGGCACAGGGGAAAGGGAGGGTTATATTGCAGTGATATATAACACTGTATATTATTGCATATATATATATATATATATATATATATATATATATATATATATATATATATATATATATATATATATATATATATATATATATATATATATATATATATATATATATTTATTTATTTATAGATAGATATATAGATGGATATATATATATATATGAGAGAGAGAGAGAGAGAGAGAGAGAGAGAGAGAGAGAGAGAGAGAGAGAGAGAGAGAGAGAGAGAGACGGATAAACTTAATGAGAGAGGAGAGCTCCACATAAAAAATTGTGATCCTCTGGTTTAGGACTCCAACATTCTACTGAAAATCATACACGAGTTTTTATAGATTCAGTCGTGTCCTTTGAATTATTTTTGATGGATGTTGTAATACTGACAACGTTACGGTCACGATAGTAGTTTCCACAGTCCCTCCCTCATTGTAAAGGAGGGAGAAATCCAGGAAATCCCTCCCCCCGGTTACTGAGAGTCGCAGAGGTTAAGGGTTAGTATAGTGTTGGGTGGGTCGAGTTGAAAATAATATTGGTGTCGTTGGGTTTTCTCCAGTTGATAATTATATAATGTACATATATAGTCGATATCATCATAACTCGACATATAGCCGGAATAGCTTAATCAGTGTGTGTGTGTGTGTGTGTGTGTGTGTGTGCGTGTGTGTGTGTGTGTAGAAGCGGGGTCAACTTATCTTGGTTCAATGCAACCAATACACAGAATTTGGTGTGAGTTAAGCATTTGTTCCTCAGCATCGTTATTGTTTTTCTAAAGTTGTGCATCATTTCTAACTTGTTTTGTTAACCATTTCTGCGACAAGGGTTTTCTTCTATCATATAATCTTTGCCGGCATCAATATAAGTATATTATATGAGGCCTAACACATTGTATACAGTATGAGATGCACTGATATTTTTTAATATCTGAAAATCAATATGCTTCTCTCCAAGAAAAATCAGGATGGTTTGCCAGATAAGAAGCGGTAAATATTTTTACAGAAATTTATCCGTCGACCAAGAGTTGAAGAAAAACATTGACTGACAACTGGAGACACGATCATAATATGTGTGCTAAGTTTGGAACACACTCATCAAATACACAGAAGGAAAGGCTTCAGGCAAGAAATCACAAACACACACACACACACAAACAGGTAAATGACGGACAGAGGGACAGTCGAACACGGTCAAGCCTTCTGTATGCACAGTCTGAAACAAAAGTTGTGTCTGCAGAAACAAACAATTTACCAGATATGCAACATTGTCAAACTCACACAGACAGACAGACACAACTCTTGTTTCTGACTGTACGGTACTGGAAAAGATCACCAAGATATGACCTTATAATACTAGCCAAGCTACTTAAGGGACCCTGTGATGTAGTCAGATAATTGGAGGTTAAAGAGTCTTCAAATATTCCCACGAAACACCACTTATATGGAAGGAGCTTGTTTCGTGGTATAGAGAGGAGGAATCAGAAGCCTCCAATTCCCATACACGATCACAGGGTCCTTAATGGGGTTTGTGTGATTAGAATATACATTACTGCTGCTCAGGTCACGCCATCTTTGTCATCACCTTGCTAATTTTACCCTTTGTCTTTAACAGGGTATACTTTTCTTTATCAGTGCCACATATTTTACATACATGCTTACATTTTGACTTATTACCCATTCCCTTACTCCTTCCATTCCCTCCCTTCCACATCCCATCCTCATGCTTGCTGCAAAATGTGAAGCAGCGACGTAGGCCACAACAAAAACCCACAACTGGATCGCGACATCAATTCTAAAACCCGTCACTGGCTAAGCCACCACTTCGCCATTATCTTGATTATTAAAATTCCGCCTGTCCTTCAGTCTGACCGGATTTTTCGTGGTATTGATGACGGGGGAAAGGTGGGTAGGTGGGTGGGTAGGTGGGTTGATTGGTTGCTGGGTGGAAAGGCAGGTAAGTAGGCATGTAGGTAAGGGAGGGCCATCCAACCACACACACAACCACAACCAACCACAGTGCGTTAACCAAACAAACAACCACGCAAAAATTCCCAGTGTCCCAACCATACAAAAACAACCACAACCAATCCCAGTGCACCAACCACACAAACAACCACAAGCATTACCATTATTACACCAACCAAACTATTATCACCTACACTAACCACATAACAACCAACCAGTCAACCACAAAAACAATCAACCAACCAGTCAACTACACAACAACTAAACCACAACATAACCAATCACAAGTCAACCCCAAAACAAACAACCAACCAACCAGTCAACAACAACAAGAAGAACAATCAACCAACCAGTCAACCACATAACAACCAACCACAACATAACCAATCACAATTCAACCACACAACAACCACCAATCACAAGTCAACCACATAACCAAGAGGCTGGGCAGGAAGAGGCCATGGAGGGTAACAAATGGCACAACATTAATGGGTTATTAGTGGAGAGATTACGTGACAATCGGAGACACAATCCTGTATTACTGGAACGTATGAAGAGGATTCACCCTTCCAAACTCTTGTACCGCATCGGATGTAACACGACAACGACGATAGTGGGGTTAGTGATATATAGATGGTGATGGTAGTGGTGGTGGTGGTGGTGGTTGTGGTGGGATTGGTGATATATAAATAATGGTGGTGGTGGTGGTGGTGGTGGTGGTTGTGATGGCTGTGGTGGTTGTGATGGTGGTGCTGGGGTTGGTTGTGATGGTTGTAATGGTTGTGATGATAGTGGTTGTGGTTGTGATGTTGGTGGTGGGGTTGGTGATATATAAAATAATGGTTGTGATGGTGGTTGTGATGGTGGTGGTGGGGTTGGTGATATATAAAATAATGCTGGTGGTGGTTATTGATTCCTAGATGATGGTGATGGTGTTGGTTGCGGTTGTGGTATATAGATGATGATGATGGTCGTGGTGGTCGTGGTGATGGTGATGTAGGCAGGGATTATGAAGCTACGGGAATTTAATGATGGTGATAGTGCTACAGAAATTATCAGCCCAGTATCTGAAGTCATATATACATACATAACAAACAATCACTTTTTTTATCTTTAGCCTTGCATTTAAAAGTTGTCATCACTTCTCTCTACCTCCTATACTTCACACATGATTCTATAAAAGTGTTGCATTGTCATTGTTGTTTATTCTCTCCCTTCAATCCATTCAAGTCTTTTCAGTCAGGGGTAAACAAACTACCGAGACATTTCACTGTGAAGCTACTACACAACTTAAGGTTCTCAATGATTCTGATGATTATTCGGGTGCCTCAGTCTACTAATCCTGACCCACATCACTTTTTACATAATGACACTGTCTTAATTTACCAGGATTTTTTTTTTTTTTTGCAATTTTTCTCGTTTTTTTTTTATTTTTTTATTTTTTACTTTTAAGCATTGAAAGTTCAGATCATTTAAGCTGCCAAAACTTGTGTGTGCGCATCAACATATCATTCATTACCAGCTTGATTTAAATGTCTAAATTTGTAGACGATTTATGAAACATCCTTCTTTTTTTTCGCGTGTTCGTATGCAATCCCATTTGAGGCAGCATTCAACACAGAGTTCCTTAATCATCTTTAAAAGCTCTTTCCCTGATTGGCCAACAAGACCACCAGTGTCATCTACGAGTGAGCAATAGGATCCAGGCAGAACGTATGTAATCTCACTCATACAATCAAGTAAATAGTGTATGTAATTTCACTCACACAATCAGGTAATGTAGCACAACTCATACAACTAATGCAGCTAAATATTGCAACACAGAAGCAGGGCAACTTAATCCTACCATAACTCAAGACCAACACGAACACTGACTGACTAACCTAACCTCTCCCTCCTATACCATCCCATCCCCTCCAACTATATCCCCTCTCTTCCCCTCCCCATTCCATCCCATCCCTCCGCGCAACTATACCCTCTCTCTTCCCCTCCCCATTCCCTCCTATACCATCCCTCCAACTATACTCCCTCCCTTCCCCTCCCCATTCCTCCCTCCCTCGTCCCATCCCCTTCCACTATACACCCTCCCTTCCTCTCCCCATTCCTCCCTCCCTCATCCCATCCCTCCAACTATACCCCCTCCCTTCCCCTCCCCATTCCTCCCTCCCTCATCTCATCCCTCCAACTATACCCCCTCCCTTCCCCTCCCTATTCCTCCCACCCAATCTTCTCCCCTCCCACAATACCCCCTCTCTTCCCCTCCCCATTCCTCCCTATCACCTCCTCCCTCCCCATCCCATATCTCCTACTATACTCCCTCTCTTCCCCTCCCCATCCCATCTCATCCCTACAACTATACCCCCTCCCTTACCCTCCCCATTCATCCCTATCACCTCTCCCCCCCCCTCCCACAATACCACATACCTCCCCTTCCCCACTCCCTATCACCTCCTCCCCTCCATCCCATCCCTCCCACTATACTACCAATACCTCCCCATGCCCCACCTTCCATCCTACCCTTCCCTCACCATCCCATCCCTCCCTACCACCTACCATCCTACCCACCCACCCACCCTCCTCCCTCCTTAAGGCATTTCCCACATTGTTTCCAGAAATCTCACAATACATACAGGGCTCGGGGAATTTGCCTGCTTGAAGCCCAAATTAGGCGCCTTAAAAATGGCCAGATAACACGAATAATCCGCTAACGTAAACGGTGTTGCAGGACCCGTCGTATTTGAACGGGTAAATGGAGGGTTGTAAGGACAGGCAAATTGTTACGTGTCTCGTGTTTACACCGGGCGGACAAAAGAGAGAGCCAGAGTGGGGGGTTAAAAAAAATGAAAAAAGTTGCCTAATCCTTAAATTTCACCCCCGATTCACTTCAAATTATCAGGTCATCCTTCAGAGCGGGTCACGGAAATGGTTTTGGCTTTTGACGAGTTGGCGCCGGCTGGTATTGTATATTATATTGATAGTGTATATTATGTATAATAAATAAATACATACAAGACGTGGGATTGCCAAACACGCACGTCAATACAACTACAGCAGGAAAGTAACTATTAACTTTATTTACAAACTAACATTCGGGTGTAAATATAAACAATGCTAAACCATAACCATCTTCTGTTCCCTTTAGCTTATAAATGTACTGTTTATATTTACAGCTTAATATTTATAACTAATTTACAACTAACTCGAGCTGAAGAAGCGAAACTTATGTCAGCGACAGCAAAGTACAAATAAAAATATCAGTATTAATTATATGCCTATTCATGTCATTGTGTGTGTGTGTGTGTGTGTGTGTGTGTGTGTAATAACCTGTAGACCTTATTACGTGGCAAGAAGCTTATATAACCTATGTCAAATGTCGGAACCCCTTTCCTCTCTTCTAAAAAAAAAAAAAAAAAAAAAGGCGAGGCTAAAAGTCATGAAGGAGAATTTAGAGGCTCAGTTTTTGCCGGGAATTACACAAGTGGGGGATAATGTTGGCAGGTGTTCGTTCGTGTTGTCATCTCCTCGTCTCTCATCCCACACGTCCTGCCACACTAGTAATCCCAAGGTATAAATAAATAAATAAAAGGACAAGAGGCAGGGACAACAACAATAACAGTGGTGGTAGTGGTGGTGGTAGTGATAGTGGTAGTGGTAGTGGTGATGGTGATGATAGTGGTGATGATAGTGATAGTGGTGGTAGTAGTGGTAGTGGTAGTGGTGGTGATGATAGTGATAGTGATGGTGATGATAGTGATGGTGGTGATGATAGTGATGGTGATATTGATGGTGATGGTAATAGTGATAGTGGTGGTGGACCGGACGGATGTGATTTTTATTCCCGGTTAACTGGCGTAATATGCGAGGGGGTCGAGTCGTGTGCGAAGGGGCGTGTTATTTCTTAAGCAGCTTACCCGAGAGAGTTACGGTGGCCCCCCACATTAGGATTACAAGGCCCAAGAAAGAAAGAAAGAAAGAAAGAAAGAGAGAGAGAGAGAGAGAGAGAGAGAGAGAGAGAGAGAGAGAGAGAGAGAGAGAGAGAGAGAGAGAGAGAGAGAGAGAGAGAGAGAGAGAGAGAGAGAGAGAGAGAGAGAGAGAGAGAAGAGAAAGAGAAAGAGAAAGAGAAAGAGAGAGAGAAAGAGAAAGAGAAAGAGAAAGAGAAAGAGAGAGAGAGAGAGAGAGAGAAAGAGAAAGAGAAAGAGAAAGAGAGAGAAAGAGAAAGAGAGAGAAAGAGAAAGAGAGAAAGAGAGATAGAGAGACTGGAGAGACTAACTATATAACCTAGTGGACAAAATATTAATCATGCCTAACCATAATACTACTTCTCTCAATCTTGAAAACCAGACCAATCCTAAACCAAAATATCACGAACTGAAATATACCATTCTTATTACAAGGTGTGGGGAAAAAACTATGATCCTTTCATTTTCAATAAGCACCACAAATAACATCACAAAAACTCCTTCCTCCCTTTCAACATGTCCTGCTTATAATTAGTGATACAGCCGCGATCAGTGTACAATCACGAACCATGGTAAGTAGGCTATCCAGGTCTGCTTCGAATAGCCTGATGGAGTATTGGGAAAAACCGGCTCCAGCAAGTATGAGACAGAATAAGTCTAGCAATTGGTCCACTGGTATGTCACGTACTTCGAAACGTCAGCAAGACATTGATTATTTATTATGACTCGTGACTGTACAGTACGTAGGCCACAGGAATTTATACACATGCTTTATGGAAAGAGAGGTCATTATTCTGAAAGTACTGCAGTGAATGAATGGTCTACCAAGTGACTGTGATTGCAAAACAAACCTAATGATAATATTGTATTGCAGTTACGTAGTCTTACATTTCCTGTCTGTGTTGTAAATCCTCGAAAACAACAACAGCTTGTGTGCAAATTCTTGGCCAAAATAACAAACCTAATAATAATGTTGTATTGCAGTTAGGTAGTCTTACATTTCCTGTGTGTTGTAAACCCATTGAAAACAAAACAACAACAGCGTGTGTACGAATGTTTGTAGCCAATATAGTACCTCTGCATGTGGTAGGGAAGACGAAGGGTAGAAAAGGGAGAAGAGATAGTGCCCATACAATACACCAAGAAATATATGTATAAGTATAAATGCATGCGTAGGAGCTCCCAGTATACTGTATGTTATTTATCGTTCTGCTGTCATCATCCTAATGGAATTGGGTTTGGGGAGGAGGGGATGGGGGGATGGGGGAGGAGGGGATGGGGGAGAGGAAGAGGGGAGGAGGGAGTGGGTTTGGGGAGTGGCAAGGGTGGTGGGTATGAGGAGGGTGAGGTTGTTGTTTGTTTTGGGTTAATTTAGAGAGCTACTGAGTCCTCCAAACTCTGCCACAATACAGACCACTTCAGTAGGGGGATATGTTTCGTTGCATTGTTTGGAGTAAGTTGTAGCCGTAGCCCTCTTATACTCTCAAAATGTATCAACCCCTTAACCCTGTCAATGCCATTGTTGTTTTCTGTTATTATTATTGTGATTTAAATCAAGACAATTTAATTATTACAGCAAATAACTACAGTTACTGTACTAGAGATATATAATGTTTATCAAGTTATCGTTTCAAAATAGTACACCCATTAATTTGTGGTATAATGAACTCCAAACGATCGTACATAAAACTAAGATCATCCCAGTGGTAGTCAGAGGGTTAATTAATCAATTGGCTGTGTTAATCAATGACATTATACTCTGGATAACGCCAGACAACTTGACTCATCAGAAGGAAGTCCCAACCCAGTGAAGGGGCCTGAGCCAACAAGAAACTGGTAAGGGGCCCTGTGATATATTCAGAAAATTGGAGATAAATGAGTCCTTCAAGTATTGCCACGAAACACACACACCTAGGCCTATATGGAAGGAGCTTGATTCGTGGCATGGTCAGGAGGAATCAGAAGCCTCCAATTTTCATACACGATCACAGGGTCCTTAAGCTGATGTGTGTGGTATGAGGAGTGTTGGCGAGTGAGAAGCATAAAAGTTCTAGTTGAGTATTTCTTTTGGGAAGCAGTAGCGAGTGATACGGTACTGGGCAAGGGAGAGTGGATTTGGGTTATGTGGTAAAAGGGATAGGATTATGACGATAACAGAATTAAGAAATCTATACAGAAATGGCTAAAAATCAATAAATGACAGAGAGAGAGAGAGAGAGAGAGAGAGAGAGAGAGAGAGAGAGAGAGAGAGAGAGAGAGAAAGAGAGAGAGGATGTGTGAGTGTGTGTGGGCTGACTGAGAGAGAGAGAGAGAGAGAGAGAGAGGTGGAGTGATGGGCTACAACCAGAGAAGTGATGAAGACCAGGAAAGGTTCAAGGGGAATCAGGAAGAGTGATGGGAATTCAGATGGAGCGAGGGGGAGTGAGTGAGTGAGTGCTGAGAATTGGTGGGGGAGTGAGTGAGTGAGTGCTGAGAATTGGTGGGGAGTGAGTGAGTGAGTGCTGAGAATTGGTGGGGGAGTGAGTGAGTGCTGAGAATTGGTGGGGAGTGAGTGAGTGAGGGCTGAGAATTGGTGGGGGAGTGAGTGAGTGAGTGCTGAGAATTGGTGGGGGAGTGAGTGAGTGCTGAGAATTGGTGGGGGAGTGAGTGAGTGAGGGCTGAGAATTGGTGGGGGAGTGAGTGAGTGAGTGCTGAGAATTGGTGGGGGAGTGAGTGAGTGCTGAGAATTGTTGGGGGAATGAGTTAGGGCTGAGAATTGGTGGGGAAATGAGTTAGGGCTGAGAATTGGTGGGGGGGGGAGGGCTGAGAATTGGTGGGGGAGTGAGTGAGGGCTGAGAATTGGTGGGATGGGGGAGGAGGGGGGGATGTAAATAGGGGATCAAGGCTTGTTTGATATTAGGCACCGCAACAGCGAGGTCATATGGCGCCTGAGGAAGAAGGAGGAAATGGATGGGGGGAAGATGAAAGTGGATGACAACTGGAGAAGAGAATTGGAGGTGGATGATTTGCTTGTTGGGGGGGGGGGTTGGAGCAGGGGGGGAGGGGGAGGAGGGGGGGACTGTCTGGAGGGGGGACTGTCTGGTGGGGGGGGCCTGGTGGTGATGGGAGTGGGGGGGGACTGTCTGGTGGGGGGGGTCTGGTTGGTGGGGGTGGGGGGAGGTCTGGTTGGCGGTGGGGGTGGGGGGGGAGGGGGGGACTGCCTGAGCCGCTGTAAATTTGATTGCTAGTTGTTTTACGATGCTTTTTACTGTCTTTATTTTATATCGCAATTACTTTTATGGGAAGGCCGTGTTTTTTTACGATAAAGGCATACGCGGGATTCCCCTTGTTCACTCATATTCCTCCTACGCTTAAAGCTGGCAGTAAAGTATGAGGGGATTGTTGGAAGGGCATTGGTAAACTACACAGTCATCTTGGTTGAACTACTTGATGGTGTTACAAGAGCGAATGTGAAGGGTGAGGGTTATTAGCGCTCCAAGGGTGTTCAATGCTCGTCACTCATCATTTACACACAGAAAACACTCCTACTAATTAGTCACTACCGGATACCTTACATTTTTTTTTCTTCAATTATAAAGCAAGCACCCGGAAGCTAAATTTATGAAGCCAAAAGTACCATACAAAGCATGTCATCAAAAATGGTGTCTCAGGACACGATGTCGCAGGAAAAAGTGCGCGTGTGATACCCGCTTAGTGATGCACGATAATGTGTGGTGATTGCTCAGACATCTTGAAACAGTGAGGTCATATGGCGACCCTTACCAACATTATATTATTCTCTTTGTTTCAAGGTTTGGACACAAACTGAGGTTCCGTTGTTTTGACACTTATTGACATTCGATCTTATTCAGTGATGCAACATTTCACTATACTTTTTTTACAGAGAGAGAAAAAAAAGGAAATATAAATAATATATATCAATGTGTGGCAGTAACATAGCCTCCCCCCCCTTCCCCCCTATATGGCACGTGTTGAGGGACAACCACAGAGGAAGTTCATTGGTGGAAAAGTGTGTATATAGCATGACATTTCCGACTTTTCGATTTGTTTATCAATTTTTCCTGACTGAATAACATTACTAATTCAGTTAAGCTTTACAGGAGTCGGGCTTGAATTACTCACAGCAGGCAGTTAGAAATGGAGAGTTTTATTTCTTACATATTGTATTATATTTTTTATATATGTTTTAACTTCGCGACTGTATGGCTGACAGTAGTAGCCTAAGAATGTTGTGAAGCCTCGAGAATATTGAATGAAGCATCGAGGCTCGTTCTCTTTATCTATTATTATTATGAATATGAGTTAAAGATGTAATAATAATAATAATAATAATAATATCTGAGAGTGGTTGCAACCCGGTCCAGCACACACACACACACACACACAGACAGTGAGGGGTGAAACAAGACATTTTACTGTGTCCGCCACCAGTGTTGATAATTTCGGGTGTGGAGGACAACACTGGGGTGGGGCGAGGGGGAGAAAGGCGGCTGATGAAGCGGCCAGGCTGAGAATGGAGTAATCAAGGGTGTGTGTGTGTGTGTGTGTGTGTGTGTGTGTGTGTGTGTGTGTGTGAGAGAGAGAGAGAGAGAGAGAGAGAGAGAGAGAGAGAGAGAGAGAGAGAGAGAGAGAGAGAGGCCACCGCTCGCTTCTGTTTCACCCCCCTCCCCCCCCCCCCCAGCAGCCACTCTCACATACTTACACACTCACTCCTCACTCCTGACACCCACCTCACTTCCACACACCCTAGAACCCACCTCACCTCCACACACCTCAGAACCCACCTCACCTCCACACACCACCCCAGCCACACACCTCACCTCCACACACCACCAAACACCCCAGAACCCACCTCACCTCACACACACCACCCCAGCCACCCACCTCACCTCCACACACCCCAGAACCCACCTCACCTCCACACACCACTCCAGCCACCCACCTCACCTCCACACCTCACCCCAACCACCCACCTCACCTCCACACACCCCAGAACCCACCTCACCCCACACACACTCAGTTACTCCAGATTCACCAACACACACACCCCCATCCCGTTTGGTTCACCCCCCCCCCACCCCCAACTACAACATTTATAAGCTGCTCTCCCTCCCTCCCCCCACCCCCATCATCAGGGAGGGGGAGGTGTGTGTAGGGGTAGGATGTGGGAGGTATGTGTGTATCCCTGCCTGATTCCCACTCTCTCTCTCTCTTTATAATAACATGGAGAGTGCAATTAGGTTATGTAGTCCTTCATAACATCTTACACTATGGTCTTGGATCTTCTATATAATTAATGCCT
>JAWQEG010007003.1:0-2500 GCA_033782935.1 Petrolisthes cinctipes
CTGAGGCCCATCTTAGAAGCAGGTATGATGTACTGTTTGTCACTTACTCACTCACTCATTCGATCCATCCATTCAGCCTTTGGGGTTTGTTGTTGTGGTTGTGGTTGTGGTTGTTGTTGTCTCACATCTACATCTTTTACAGTCGTTCTTTCTCGCCTCTCTGTCTGTCTCATTCTATCCCACCTCTACATCTATTACTATCATTCTCTCTCGCCTATCTATCTGTCTCATTCTATCCTACCTCTACATCTATTACTATCATTCTCTCTCACCTCTCTATCTATCTCATTCTATCCTACCTTTCAATCTATCACTCTCTCTCTCTTACCTCTGTCTATCTCATTCTATCCTACCTTTCAATCTATCACTCTCTCTCTCTTACCTCTGTCTATCTCATTCTCTCCTACCTCTCTATCTATCCCTTTCTCTCTCGCCTATCTATCTCATTCTATCCTACCTCTCTATCTATCCCTTTCTCTCTCGCCTCTCTATCACATTCTCTTTCCTATCTCTCTCTCTCACATTAAAATTTCTCGCTATCTTTCACCTCTCTCTCTCTCTCTCTCTCTCTCTCTCTCTCCTCTCTCTCTCTCGCTCTCGCTCTCGCTCTCGCTCTCGCTCTCGCTCTCTCTCTCTCTCTCTCTCTCTCTCTCTCTCTCTCTCTCTCTCTCTCTCTCTCTCTCTCTCTCTCTCTCTCTCTCTTCTCTCTCTCTCTCTCTCTCTCTCTCTCTCATCCTACATGGTCTTACTGGCCTATATAGGGCGTTCTTCTATAATCCACAATCAATAATAATCAATGGTAGTAGTAGTAGTAGTAGTAGTAGTAGTATTCTTCCTCCGGCGGCACACGACCCCAAGTGTTGTGTTTGCCACGTCTCTTCCATATCAGTTAATTAATCATGTCTCAGTAATACCCTTTTGTCATTCTCCCTTTCAAGTCAATCAGTCTGTCATTCCCTGGGGTCTTACTAAGGTGAGATTCTCTTGTTGTTGATAAATAGGAAGACTACTGATTCCTTCCTAACTATATATACAGTACCAGGAAATTAATGGTACAGACACAATCATATATCCACCCACACTTTCCTTCTATCTTAGTAAATATCTTGGTAATAAAGAACAACACGTGTATGATTTTGCAGCACCTCATAATAATAATTGAGGGGGTTGCTTGAGTTGACGTAAGGTGTTGTTGTATGATTATATTTTGATATGATACTGATTTATTTGCACGATGGAAGGAAAGTGTGGGTGGTTATTTGATTGTGGCTGTACTAATAGAATAGGGTTGTTTGGTGGTATAGTTTGGAGGAATCACAGACCTTCCAATTCACCCACAAAATAATAATCACCCCCTACCTAAATATGATGCAGGGTCTCAGAGGCATTTGATGGGATGGTATACTTTTGATTTAATAGAGTTCCTTTATTCCTCCAAAGTATGTCAGGGAACAGGACCAGCTTAAGGGGGGTGCGGGAATAGGGGGACAGGCAGGCTTGGGGAGTTTAGGGGGGTGCAGGGTTTTTTTTGGGGGTGCGATAGTAGGGGGACAGGCTTGGGGGTGGGTGGGTTAGGGGGTGAGGGGAATAGGGGACAGGCTTTCTACACCCCCCCCCACCCCAAGCCTGTCCCCTTATTCCTGCACCCCCCAAACCCCCCCCCTCCCCCAAAGCCTGTCCCCCTATTCCAGCACCCCCTTAACAAAAATAATAGTGTCCTGTTGTCTACTATGTCCAGATGAACAAATAGATACATAGACATTACACACAAAGACACACAGATACACAGGAGGAAAACATTCATATACTGTATATTTAGAGGATTAATTTGCTGCGAATTAATCAACAGTGCATTATCCCATTAATTCATTTCGTTCATAAGTAACTCCTTAATTTAATTGATGAATATACTGTGTTGAATTATGTGTGTGTAGGTATATATATGTGTGTGTGTGTGTTTGTATAATCATGTGTGACTGTGTGTGTGTGACTGTGTGTGTGTGTGTGTGTGTGTGTGTGTGTGTGTGTGTGTGTGTGTGTGTGTGTGTGTGTGTGTGTGTATATAATCATGTGTGACTGTGTGTGTGTGTGTGTGTGTGTGACTGTGTGTGTGTGTGTGTGTGTGTGTGTGTGTGTGTGTGTGTGTGTGTGTGTGTGTGTGTGTGTATATACAGGTGATGACATGGTTGGTGGTGTAGTTGTATGTATGTGTGTGTACTTACATATATGTGTATGTGTGTGTACAGATATACATATTGTGTGTGTATATATAACCATGTGTATGTGTATGTGTGTGTACGTATAACTATGTGTGTATCTCAACAGGTGATGACATGGTTGGTGGTGTACGTGTATTCTTGGTGTATATATATGTGTGTATGTATGTCTAACTAACTATGTATATATATGTGTGTATGTATACGTCTAACCATGTGTGTGTGTACGTCTATGTGTATATGAGTGTATACGTCTAACCATATATATGTATGTGTGTACGTCT
>JAWQEG010007003.1:7500-45004 GCA_033782935.1 Petrolisthes cinctipes
GGAGAACATAATGAGACACAATACACACATTAACACTCTCTACTTTCCTATAGGTGTGTGGTCTATCAGTACTGGGTAAGGAGAACATAATGAGACACGCAGCAGAGCAACATGAGGGTCGAGGGGCGTACCAATGCCAGTACTGCAAGAAGGTAAGTAACATCATCATTACAACAACAAACACTCTTCTTAGCATGACTCCAGCCTTTCCTTAGCATGTATCACCAACAATAGTAATGATGATGATGATGATGATGATGATGCTGATGCTTAACCTGCTACTACCACCACTACTACTACTACTACTACTGCCACTATTACTACTGCCATTACTACTATTACTACTATCACTACTACCCTACCATTACTACTATCATCACTACTACTACTATTACCATTACTACTATCATCACTACTGCTGCTACTACTACTACTACCATTACCACTACTACTACTATCACTACTACCATTACTACCATCATCACTAATGCTACTACTACTACTACTACTACTACTACTACTACTACTACTACTACTACTACTACTACTACTACTACTACTACTACTACTACTACTACTACTTGTTCACTCCAACCATTACTATCACGACTATCACCATCACTTCCTTTCACCTCATGAGCTGTGTGTGTGTGTGTGTGTATGTGTGTGTGTGTGTGTGTGTGTCGGAATAATTGTAATTGGGAAAGGTATGTCTCGTTTGAGTGATGAGAATTATTTTAGCTTTTGGATTTAATGAATGAAGACTATTGTAATTACTTTATATAACTTTTTTGACACCAGTATCGCCCTATTACAAAAATTATTATAATATTAAATAAATAATAATGATACTGTGTTTTGAGGGTGTCAGAGAATATTAATTAATTTGATGCGAGTCAAAGAAAAATGTGTGAAAGTTATAAATATTCCTTGTTTAAGAGTTGAGGATTGTATGGTGTGGTGGGGGATGGTGTAGTGTGGTGTGGTGTGGTGTAGTGTGGTGTGGTGTGGTGTGGTGGGGGATGATGTGGTGTGGTGGGGTGTGGTGTAGTGTGATGTAGTGGGGTGTGGTATGGTGTGATTTGACAGTGTAGTGTGGAGTGGTGTACTAGTGTGTGGTGTAGTGTGGTGTGGTATGATATGATGCAGTGTGGTGTGGTGTGGTATGGTGTGATTTGACAGTGTAGTGTGTGGTGTAGTGTGGTATGATACAGTATGGTGTGGTATGGTGGTGGTATGGTGGTATAGCATTAGGGTGGCAATAGATAACCCTAGTTGAACATCTGTCCCTATGCACAAAAAAAAAAAAAAAAAATTATTATTATATATTAGAACCAACTTTTTGAAAAGACGAAACAATTTTGTCTATTTTATGCAAGACTGGAATGATGGTACAAATTTATTTATTATTAACTAGACGCCAACAATAATAATAACAATATAAAATAACAATAATATATATATTTTTTTAACGCTGAGAGACCATCTATATTCCAGCTACCATATTTTTCATTTTTGGTTATATTTTTTGCATTAAATTTTAGAAAGCCATGAATTAAAAACATTAGTATTATTATTATTTACCAACGCAGTAATAATAAGAATGACTACTGTAGTGTTTTAACCAAATGCTAAAAAAAAAAAAAAAAAAAAAAAAGAATGCTTATTTTGTTTATCTTTTTAGTATATACGAGTACATATATTTATTTTAGTTGGCTTGTCTTACCTTGCATGCCACACACACACACACACACACACACACACACACACACACACACACACACACACACACACACACACACACACACACACACACACACACACACACACACACACACACACACACACACACACACACACACACACACACACACACACACACACACACACACACACAACTAATGAAGAAAAGAAAAGCAATAATATAAGAAATAAAAAAAATAAACACACACACACTCACAACTAATGAAAAAAAAAATTATATAAAAAATGAAAAAAAAAAACACACACACACACACACACACACACACACACACACACACACACACACACACACACACACACACACACACCCACCCTATCCAGAACCTCTTGAAACTGTTGGTGAATTGTAAGGCTACTGATTCCCCCAAACTATACAACGAAACACATCCCCTATTAGTACCATTGAGGGCGTCTGTCTGTTTCCTGGCTTAGTGTGGAGGAAATCAATAGCCTTCCAATTCACCAAAAAAAAAAAAAAAAAAAAAAAAAAAAAAAAAAAAAAAAAGAGAGGTTCTGTACATTGGAGCATCTTGATTCCTCCAAAATATACCACCAGGAAACAGGACTGGATTAATTAACACACACACACATCCACACCCACACTCACACACATTCTCTCACACACACACACACACACACACACACACACACACACACACACACACACACACACACACACACACACACACACACACACACACACACACACACACACTCACACACATTCTCTCTCACACACACACACACATTCTCTCACACACAAACTCACACACACACACACACACACACAAATAATGGTGATCTGTTGTTGCTTGAAATAGTTTGGAGGAATCAGTTGCTCCAGATAATATATTTTACACAGTGTGGCATTGCAAGTAGGAAGGAAGGACCGTGCTTTTGCAAATTTATAACCTCATAATAATAACAACAGTAATATTTTTTAGAGTACTGATAATAATTACAAAAAACAACAAGTATTTTTTACATTAGATTCCCCCAGCGGTTATGACTACTACTACTACTACTACTACTACTATTAATTAAAAGGCAGATGATCAGCTTTGCATGTTATTATGATTATTATGATTATTATTATTATTTTGGTGTATGTGTAGTAATGTTGGCACGTTGCATGTTGGTGTAATTATATATATATATGTATGTATGTATGTATGTAGGTGTATGTATGTGTGTATATATTTTTAAACGAGCATGGAGCATGGTTAGATTGCATGCTCCAACTTTCCTTTCCTCTCCCTCCCCCCCCCCATTTCCCCCCTCCCCCCCCCCGACACACACACCCCCCACCCCCACCCCTGCCAAACCAATCAATCAATCAATCAGTCAATCAGTCTACCAATCTACCAATCCCAATATTTCCCCTCCCCCCAACCCCACCCACCCACCCACCCATCAGCCACCCCCCCCCCCCGTCCCCCCGGCATACACACACACACACATACATACACACAGGGATTCGTACATTACATACATACATACATACCTGCCTTCTCTCTATTTCTTGGTACATACATACATACATACTGTACATACATGCATACATACATACTTTTTCTCTGCTTCTTGGCACACACACACACACACACACACACACACACACATATAAATTTCTCGGGATATTACTAGTTATACACAGAGGTGAACAAATTAATAACAACAACAACAACAACAACACGTGTTCATTGTTTGTTTGTTCTACTAGATAATAATATATAACTTTTGTGTACATTCATGAGTGTTCTATCAATAACTACTATGAGAGAGAGAGAGAGAGAGAGAGAGAGAGAGAGAGAGAGAGAGAGAGAGAGAGAGAGAGAGAGAGAGAGAGAGAGAGAGAGAGAGAGAGAGAGAGAGAGAGTGTGAAAAGAGGCAGAGAAAAATAGTATTATTAATATTTTTTTTATTGATAATATTTGATGATGATGATAATGATGGTGATGATGAAAATAATGACGTCTTTGATGATGATGATGATGATGATGACGATAATTATGGTGATAGTGAGAATAATGGTGTCTGATGATGATAATGATAGCGATAGAGATGATGATGTTTATGGTGGTGATAGTGATGGTGAAAATGGTGATGAAATGGAAATGAAAATATGATAATATTTGATAATAATTGCGATGGTGATAATTTTTAATGATAATTGCAATAGAGATAATGATTATGATGGTGATGATAATGATTTTGATAATGATAGTAATAATATTGACGTATGCGATAATAATGATGATGATGATGATGAAGATGATGATGACAGCAATATCAATAATAATAATAATAATATTAATAATAATATCCAAACATCCAAAGAAATGAATATACAATAATGACCTTAATTACCGTTACCTTACCTGACCTAGGGTTGGTATGTAAGAATATCGGTGTTGGTGTTGTTGATGATGGTCTGGTACTGGTACAATGACTCTGTAGTAAATGTATGGAGTCATTGTACTGCAGTAAATCATAGACAACAACATTAACCCTTCAAACTTGGGGATATTCGTGTGTCCAGCGTGGACATATTTTACAAACTGTAAACAAACTTTGGCGGCTAGTAACTTATAAACCACGAAACCTACATGAATAAATGTTACATTATGTTGAAGTACAAAGCTTTAGTTGTACATGATGGACATCTGTAGGACGGGTAGGTAGTTCACAATGACCACCACTCAAAACACATTATTATACTCCTATGACACTATGTACTGGTTAAACTACATATTTATACTCATATTTGTGATATCAGTTGTATTAACTAGGCTTTCACTGCTGTTAATTATTGTTAAACTGTGTTTAAGTTTACGTAGTGAATTAATGGCCTTCTCGTATTTTGTTTCATTCATTACCTCTCACCTTGTCATTGGTAATTACAATGGCATTTACAAATCTAGTATATACGTGAAGGCATACGCATAATAATAATATAGTTGTGAATACATATAATTTGTAAATGAGGAGAGTGTGAGATTTGATTTATAGTAATGTTAATGTGGTGGGTGTTAATATATGTTTAGTGTAATTGTTAATTTTGTGTACATACACTACTGACCATCTATGTTGTTGGTGTAAGCTGGGGTAGTCGTTCAGTTATCAAAAGTCTCTACGGAGGCGTGAGTTCATATCCCACCGCTGCCATCAATATATTGTGGGTTGTCATTAGTGTGGTAGTGTTGTGTGGTTGCATTGAATGGCCGAAGTCTTCGAAGATACGAGATACAATCAAGAGATAGTCTCTGGTTGTGTTTGTACATTTTATTGAAACTATATCTTGTACAACGAGAGCGACAATGGAAAAATTGGAGTTGTTACCCCAATGAAGATTGGGATGAGAATGATACTATATTCCTATGATATGGTAGGAGGCAAGGGTAACGGAAGTGAAGAACTGTATGGTCTTCCTGTATGACCTTCTGACTCAACTCCATATATCCCAAACTACTCAGTAGTCAGACATGAATCAGATTAGTTTCCCATGTTGAACTAGTGTTATGTCTGAGGCCAGATACACAGTTGCCCTCCACTGTCATACACAGCATTAGTCATAACAGTTACAGTTTGGTCTAGCTACTTCCTATGTGTACTTACATACAGGATTACATGTGATAAAGAGATATATGTAGTTTAACCGGTACAAATAAATTCCAACCATCACTCACTCAGCGCGTTGGCTAAACTGAGTGGGGTAAGGAAGGGGGTTGGACCAAGGGAGGGCGGGGACTTGTGGTTTTGTGGTCAGCCAAGGGAGTAAATTATACGAGTTGGGAGCCACACATATTTGAACATTACATTGTATGACGTCACCCACGGTCACCACCACTTGTTGGTTGTCACACCTGTTGTTTATGGGTTAATGTTGGTGTATAGACGTTGGTGTGTCTGGTATTGGTATGATGACTCTGTAGTTTATATATGGAGTCATAACACTACAACACCATCGATGGACTCACAATAAAATATTCCTTGTTTATAAACAATTCTATGGTGAAATTCTCATTTTACACTGGGATTAGGTTTATTGTTTATGTGTTTATTTTATTATAATAATAATTATTATTATTTTTATTATTATTATTATTAATTATATATTTATTTACTAATTTTATTATTATTATTATTATTATGTTATTTATTTATTTATTATTATTATGTTATTTATATATGATTATTATTATGTTATTTGTTTATGAGTCACTATAACCACAACCGACAGACAGACACCAATTAACATCACGACACACACACACGACTAGGATGAATACCGATGCTACCGCCAACTAACCACACACACCCCTTCAAATAAAAAAATAATCTTAAAAAAAATATATATATATACAATTATTACTGCTATTATTATTATTATTATTATTATTATTATTATTATTATTAATATTATTAATATTATTAATATTAATATTGTTACAAATGCTTTAAGAACATTTACTTATTTATTTATTTATTTATTTCTTCCAAGTAGTTGCCATGAGAGGATACGAGCATAAATATTTACACTATATTTAATTAGTCTGAAGCTTGAAGCATGAGTCAGCCTTGAGTTAGTTAGTTAGTCGGTCAGTCGATTGGTTAGTTACTTAAATCATTCATGTATTATTATTATTATTATTATTATTATTATTATTATTATTATTAAGGGGAGATTTTCTTGAGGGTATGTTAGATGGCTATTGATTCCTCCAACCACCTTGTCACGAAACATATCCCCAGTTAAAGTAACATTAAGTGTATTCTGTTTCCTGGCATTGTTTGGAGGAATCATAAACCTTCCAATTCACCAACAAGGGAATTTAATCTCACCTTTAGCATAATATATCACAGATTGTCTTTGATAATATACGAACATTTTACAGATTATAAAACTTAGTAAATTTCTATATATATATAATTAATTTTTCATAGGTGTGATTTACGGAAATTTCACACGTAATTTTTAGGTTATGTCACAACTCATTCTACCTTATTGTGTTTGATGACATACCAAAATTAGAGTGATAAAAATAAATAAGTATATTTAATTGATAATTGATTCCTCCAATCTATGTCACGAAACAGAAGATTCCCTATTGGTAACACTAAGGTGGTCTGTTTCGTGTCCTAGTTAGGAAGAATCTGTAGCCTTCCAATTCACAAACAAAAGAATCTCCCCTTAAGGACCCTGTGATCATGTATGATAATTGGAGGCTTCTGATTTCTCCTGACCATGCCACGAAACAAGCTCCCTCCATATAGGTGTGTGTGTGTTTCGTGGCAATATTTGAAGGACTCATTTACCTCCAATTTTCTGACTACATCACACACAGGGTCCCTTAAGGTGGTAATTCTTTTTTGTTACATTGGAGTGCCTTGATTCCTCCAAAGTATGCCAGGAAACAGGACCAGATGAACAAAAATAATAGTGTTCTGTTGCTTGGAATACTCTCGAGGAATCAATTGCTCCATATTTACCAACACAAAAGGTTCTATATCAAAGCTGTTACTACCATAATATCGTGTTTGGTTGCATTCTTTCGATGACCCAACATAATTATATATCAATGGTCATAATTATGCTTTACAGGAGGGAAGATTGACAATGAATACTATAATTTTACTATAAGGTGGGGTTAATTAAAGACAACTAGAGAACACCATAATATTAATACTGTACTGTAAACCCTCGATATACTGTGAATTAATTATTACCTGTATCCACCACGCCTTCATTTTACACTCAGTCCTTCATTGAAAGTGTGTGTGTGTGTGTGTGTGTGTCTGTGTGTCTGTGTGTGTGTGTGTGTGTGTGTGTGTGTGTGTGTGTGTGTGTGTGTGTGTCTGTGTGTGTGTGTGCTCCCAGGCTTTTTGTTATTCATTACCATACAGACAAAGGAGTGATTTTCTGAGCCTGTATTTACAGGATTGTGTGTGTGTGTGTGTTCCCAGGCTGCTGTTATTCATTACCATACACACTACAAAGTTATATACAGAGCCTGTGTTAAGAAGATATAATATGTGTACTAAATTTAATCATCTTATATCGAGGCCCTGCTGTACCATGACTCTTGTTGGGAGGTAAATGAGTCCTTCAAATATTGCCACCAAACACACACACACACACACACCTATATGGAAGGAGCTTGTTTCGTGGTATAGTCTGGAGGAATCAAAAGTATCCAATTATAATCTTACACGATCACAGGGCCCTGAACAGGGATGGGGTCAATTCATTTTTATCAATTCAATTCAATTCCAATTCGGAAAACAAAAATTTAGTTAAGCAATTCATTTCAGTTCATTCTCAAAAACAAAATCTTCAATTCAAATTCAATTCACGAGCGTTTCAATTTCAATTCATCAATTCAAATGCTTTTAAAATTAAAATTATATTGATCTCTAAGAAAGAAATAGATAACAATGCTTTACAAGTTGACATCTTTATTTTTATGAAAAATATTTTACAGTATAATACTTTACAAGTTTAAACTGTTGAGTTATTTCACTCACTTGTATTAGACTTCTACAAAGAAAACATATATTCTGTTTGTTACAAAATAGAATTATTTTTACTCAAATCAAAATATTAATTTGTTAAATTACATATACTAATAAACAAAATAAGAATTAATTCAAGTTACTGAGGAATCTGAGGATGGTATCTAATTATTATGAGTTGTTCGAATCTTGTATCAATTCACTTCAATTCATGTCAATCCATTCATCAATTCATATATCAATTCCTTCATCAATTCACTTCAATTCACATCAATTCATATCAATTCATTGATATCGATTCCAATTAAATTCAATTAAATTTAAAAATAGTTATTTTTCAATTAAATTAAATTCCAAATCACGGAGGTTTTATATTAATTCCAATTCAATTCCAATTCAATTCACGAATTGACCCCATCCCTGGTCCTTAAGGTATAATTTAGTTGGTAAGCATTCATTCATTCATTCATTCACATAGACTCGTTTATAAAAGTATACGTAGTTCACTCCTAAGGTAATATATTGTTTGTAAGTATTTTCTAATTTATTTATTTATGGTTAGGACTAGAACCCGACAATGCTTTGAAACCATAAAAACATTTTACTTACTTCATGAGGAGGAAATGAAATGGTCTACTGGTTTGAAATAATGTTAATGAGAGTGGTGATGAAACACTTTGGTAACGAGGTCATTAATGCAGACATACAAACAAGTGGATGTGATGATGTAACACTTTGGTAACGAGGTCAGAAATACAGACATACGAACAAATGGATGTGATGATGCAACACTTTGTAACGAGGTTAGTAATACAGACATACGAACAATCGAACTAGTGGTGCGAACTCTTTAAGAGGTTTTATGAATGCCGTAAATAGTACAAGCGATAGAATAAATAAATAAATAAATATGGAGAGAGAAAGAGAAGGAACTGTTACCACAATAATAATAATGACTTAATTTTTTTTTATATTACGGTTCATCATAAAATCACTCTTATACTATACAGATACTACTACTACTACTACTACTACTTCTACTACTACTACTAGAAAAAAAAACACTGTCACCTTCCTTACAACAACAACAACAACTCCAGATGTAAATAATTAATGTGAGTGTGTGTGTGTGTGTGTGTGTGTGTGTGTGTGTGTGTGTGTGTGTGTGTGTGTGTGTGTGTGTGTATGTATGTGTGTAAATACATCACCACCAACAACAATAAACCGTCAAGTTAAGGACCCTGTGATCGTGTATGATCATTGGAGGCTTCTGATTCCTCCTAACTAGGCCACGAAACAAGCTCCTTCCAAATAGGTGTGTGTGTTTCGTGGCAATATTTGAAGGACTTATTTACCTCCAATTTGCTGACTACATCACACACAGGGTCCCTTAACTAACCCAAGCAAGACAGCACAACAGAAAGACAGATAGATAGATAGATAGATAGAGTAGTGGAGTTGATTACACAGACTAGAATATATCCATTAATTTTATATATACTGTAGATGACGTGTGAATGTTGGTACTGGGTTTGTTTACATATTGACCATACAAAGGAAACGCTGGGTAGTTTGCCTCGTGTACTTCGTTGTTGTGTAAAGAAATAATATAACGTAAACTATTTTGTGAGGGGGATGCTTGTGTGTGTGTGTGTGTGTGTGTGTGTACTCCGCTGTGTCTGGTTGTCTGTCTGTCAGTCGGTAGAGGGTTTAATTAAAGGAATTGCAGACTGTGAAAGTACTTAAGGACCCTGTGATCGTGTATGAGACTTGGTGGCTTCTGATTCCTCCTGACTATGCCACGAAACAAGCTCCTTTCAGTATAGGTGTGTGTGTGTTTCGTGGCAATATTTGAAGGACTCACTAACCTTCAATTTTCCGGCTACATCACAGGGTCCCTTAAGCATTACAACACACACCAACACCACAACCACCATACCACCACCACCACCACCACCACACACCACTATATAGCACCACACCACCACCACCACCATCACCATGCAACTACCTCCTCCTCCTCCACCACCACTCCCTTCCATCCCTCCAACTCCTCCAACTCCTACTCCTGCTTCAAGTCTCAGCCCTGTCACCCTGGGCCTTGACGCTCGACGTGCATTCATGAACTAACTAACTAACTAACTAACTAGGGTAGAGGGTAGTGTTAGGATCGAACCAGTGCTGCCACCACCGCGCACCTCCAACCAACAACAACTCACATGCTGCACAATTTAACGGGACATTATGTGTTTGGGTGGGTGGGTTTAGGAACGATATTCTTGTTGTTGTGTGTGTAAAAAGGTTTCGACATAAATCTATATCTTGGGGTTTAGGAACGATATTCTTGTTGTTGTGTGTGTAAAAAGGTTTCGACATAAATATATATCTTGGGGTTTAGGAACGATATTCTTGTTGTTGTGTGTGTAATAAGGTTTCGACATAAATATATATCTTGGGGTTTAGGAACGATATTCTTGTTGTGTGTGTAAAGTTTCGACGTGAATAATTATCTTGGGAAACTTTTTATTTATTCATGTTTTTTTTTTTTCTGGGGGGGGTCGTGATTTTGGGAGTATAATGGTGTTTATGGTGTATGGTAGTGGTGGTGGTTTTTATATTTTATACACACACACACACACACACACACACACACACACACACACACCACAACTAGCAATCCCTGCCATCACTTCCCATGTTCCAGAAAATATAAGGACATAATATTATATAGTTGTTGTCCCGTAGCAAAGACTGACAAAACTCGCCAAATTGTCCCATCATAACTTGTCAATTTGGTTTAGCCTCAGTCACTCAGTCAGTTAATTACATAGTCAGTCACTCAGTCACTCAGTCAGTTAATTACATAGTCAGTCACTCAGTCACTCAGTCAGTTAATTACATAGTCAGTCAGTCAGTCAGTCACTCAGTCAGTTAATTACATAGTCAGTCAGTCAGTCAGTCACTCAGGTAGTCAATTACATAGTCAGTCAGTCACTCAGTCAGTCAATTACATAGTCAGTCAGTCAGTCAGTCACTCAGTCAGTCAGTCACTCAGGTAGTCAATTACTCAGTCAGTCAGTCACTCAGGTAGTCAATTACATAGTCAGTCAGTCACTCAGTCAGTCAATTACATAGTCAGTCAGTCAGTCACTCAGTCAGTCAGTCACTCAGGTAGTCAATTACTCAGTCAGTCAGTCACTCAGGTAGTCAATTACATAGTCAGTCAGTCAGTCACTCAGTCAGTCAGTCACTCAGTCAGTCAATTACATAGTCAGTCAGTCAGTCACTCAGTCAGATACTTGTCATTCAGTCAGTCACTCAGTCAGTCAGATACTTGTCATTCAGTCAGTCAGTCAGTCAGTCTAGAACCACTGTCAGTCTAGGGGAGGGGGTGGGGGGCAGTATACATCAACATCAATCAGTGTGTGGTATTGATAATGATGGTGTGTGTTCATGGTATAGGTACGATGGCTTTGTGTGTAGTGTGTGTATTGAGTCATTGCTCTGGTACCACACACACATACCATCCTTAACACCACCATTGTTCATGTATACCACTATAGGTCCTACACTACAAAAGTCAACCACCACCACCTTCACCACCACCACCATCACCATGTATCAGGCTATAACGACACCACCAGTCCTTTGGGGGGTCATATTCAAGAACATCAGTGTGTGGTATTGACATGGTGTGTGTGTTTTTGTGTGTGTGTGGTACCGATACAATGGCTCTGACTGTAGTGTGTCTATAGAGTCATCGTACCGGTACCACACCATCGTCAACACCACAGACATTCTTGCATACGATGGAGAAAACAGTGATTTGTATGTACAGTTGGCGAAAAATGTTTCGTTACCATCCCTTTAACAGTGTGATGTAATGTTGGTACGCCTGACTGGTGAGTGCCGTACCTCCGCCACCCTCCCAATCCCTCCAGCCTGACGGCCTCCGTGTCTCATAGGCAGGCAAGGAGGGATAACGTTCTTTCAGCCAGTGCTATTTTTTCTGGGTATTTCATGGTTATTCTTTTTCTAAAATACTCAAACGCATTTCTTTATGTTATATAATGAATAGTTAAATAGTAAGAGTTCACTCAAAATTTTATTTAAAATCAGCTAATCTTATCATATAAAAAAGTTGTCACTGCCTGGGCAAAGACGATACCCGTCCGTCATGTCCCGGATGACACGAGGCACAGCTGCCCAGTTGGTGGAGTAACAACCCTACCGTGCTTACCCATGTTAAAATTAACATAGGGTTGATAACGAAACTTTTTTTTGCCGACTGTACATACCTACGATCTCTTGGAATTTTTTCCCTTAAGAGGGTATAACACTAGCTCTTGGTAGGAGGTGTTGATGGGACTGGCGGAACAAAGTACAATGAGACACAATAATGAATTCGTGGTACAGCCGAGGTGGAAAATGATCAGTTCTTACCAATATCAGGTTCCTTTGTGACCAATAAGATATACCAGCGGCAGAAATCATTATGAGGGATGGTGACGATAAGTAATTACATAACCTAACTTAACCTAACCAATAAGATTATACCAGCGGCAGAAACCATGATGTAAGATGCTGACGATAAGTAAATACCAGACAATAATTACTGGCTACTGGAGAGGAACAAGCATCTTCCAAAGGGCTGTATGACGAATTCCTATGTCCAACTGTACCCAAACGGATGGGTCAGGAGCTATTATTACACTGGTGCTGGCTAAGTTCTCTGTACAGCCACAATCAAATATCCACCGACACTTTCCTTCCATCGTAGTAAATATCTTGGTAATAAAGAACAACACGTGTATGGTTTTGCAGCACCTCATAATAATAATTGAGGGGGTTGAGTTGACGTAAGGTGTTGTATAATAATATTTTTATATGATACTGATTTATTTGCACGATAGAAGGAAAGTGTTGGTGGTTATTTGATTGTGGCTGTACATACAACACACCGTAACAGACAACTACATGTGCTTGGACTCAGGACTATTGTAATGTAAACACAGTATCATAATTATGGACATGGTATTTTCTACATTGAAGGGGGGGTATCACACCAACACTTGGAACGAGGTTTTGGTGGGACTGCCTGGCGGTACCAATGTTATGTGAACGAGGAACAGTCCAGTAGGTGACAGTCACGGGGCAAAGATGGAATGTAGTTCTATCCAAAACAGTACCGTATATGTACAACAAAGTCACCATGTACACACACACACACACACAAACACACACACACACACACACACACTTTTGACACGACTTGCACACCAGCACCCAGTTCCAGAGAGAGAGAGAGAGAGAGAGAGAGAGAGAGAGAGAGAGAGAGAGAGAGATTGAGGTAATGTCTTGAATATCATAGTAAATCAAGCCTTAATGAGCTAATAAGAGACGAATCAAACTAGTTATAATTATCTGTAAGTAAAAAATAATGTTCAGATTATGGTATACAGAAAAATTTTAATGATTATCAGTGACAGTGAGTAACTAGACCCAAACTGAAAAAAGACCATATAAAACTGGACTGTCATTAAGGTTTATTTGGATACCGTTTGATAATTAATTTACCGCTTGATAAATGTGGAGGGGGGGGGGGAAATATTGAAGTTTTTACTTTTGTACAGTGAATAATAGTACTTTTTTAACGGTGAATAGTAATTTTTTTTAACAGTGAATAACTTTTGTTTCATTGAATAATCGCGCCCCAAAAATCCATAGAAAAATAAAAAAAATAAAAAAAAAGTATTACAAAAAGCCGTAAGTGTATTGATCATATATTATTACTATTATTTTTATTTATTTAATTATTTATTTGTTGTTTACGAGTAGTGTCCGCCTCGTAACATTAATATATATATATATATATATATATATACTGTGTATCAAAGCAGATATAATGAATCTGTTGAGTTATATTGATAATCATTATTTGTACGCGCGCGCGCACAAGCACTCGACCTCTCTCTGCACACACACACACACACACACACACACACACACACACACACACACACACACACACACACACATGCAGTCGTATATAGAAAGTCATGAGTAACCTACTCGAGTCGATCTTAAATCATATATGTGTGTTTAGTGGGTTAATTAATTTCGTACATATAAAATCATACTATAAATCAATTTTTTAAGGAACCTGTGATCATGTATGAGAATTGGAGGCTCCTTATTCCTCCTAACTATGCCACGAAACACGCACCTTCCCTATACAGTGTGTGTGTTTCGTGGTAATATTTAAAGGACTCATTTACCTTCAATATCACAGGGTCCATTAATAAAAAAAACTCGTACAAAACCATAAAGGATAACAGGAGACAGGTCAGCTCATTAAGGGGCAAGTTTTGTGTTGATCATTCTGGAGCAACTGAATCCTCCAAACTATTCCAAGCAACAACAGCACACCATTATTTTTGTTGCCCCTCTGGTCCTGTTTCCTGGCATACTTTGGAAGAATCAAGGCACTCCAATGTAACAAAAGCTAATTACCACCTTAAGGAACCCCGTGATGTAGTCAGAAAATTGGAGGTTAATTAATGAGTCCTGTCACGAAACACCACTTATATTGAAGGAGGTTGTTTGGTTGTATATATAGTCAGGAGGAATCAGAAGCCACCAAGTCTCATACACGATCACAGGGTCCTTAAAGTAAATACAATTAAATGGACAAATATATCTGAATATATATACATTATAACTATACAAGTGATCTGTTTTAATATGTCCATCTTATACCCAAAGAAGTAAATAATCATAAAGTCAATAATCATAAAATCAAGAAGTCATCAATAATCATAGAGTCGTAGTGTTTTAAATACAAAGTGATGTTGCAAAGAATATATCAAAATCCAAATGATGGATATTAATTAAACTATTTTATCAAAGTATAGATGCTTCAGTAAAAGTAATCTGAATCCAAGCGATGTTTCTGATGATAGTATACTTTTGGTTCTTTGGAGTTCCTTGATTCCACCAAATTATCCCAGGAAACAGGACCACATGCACAAAAATAATGGGGTTCTGTTGCTTGGACTAGTTTGGAGGAATAATTTGCTCCAGATTTACCAACACTGTACTATCCCCTTGAGGTCCCTGTGATCGTGTATGAAACTTGGTGGCTTCTGATTCCTCCTGACTATGCCATGAAACAAGCTACTTCAATATAGGTGTGTGTGTTTCGTGGCAATATTTGAAGGACTCACTAACCTCCAATGTTCTGACTACATCACACACAGGGTCCCTTGATTCAGTCTATATGTTTAAATCTCAGTAATAGTGCAGGTGTCATCGGAATCCAAGCACTGACATAAAACTTTAATTTATATTGATTCATTAACAAAGTCTGAATATAGAATCGACCAATACAATCTTAATACTGATGAATACATGCTTTCGAAATGTGGTAATTAATTTTTTATAACAAAAACTGGGCCATGATGAAGAATGGTTGTTTTCACGTTGCAAATAAAGTGGCAGGAAAGTCATAGATGATCAAAACCTGATTATTAATTTTAAAGATAATTACACTGTTAATGGGAGTCAGTATAATATAAATGATTACACTGTGTTAATGGGAGTCAGTATAATAATAAATACTTACACTGTTATTGGGAGTCAGTATAATATAAATAAATACACTGTTATTGGGAGTCAGTATAACATAAATAAATACACTGTTAATGGGAGTCAGTATATTAATAAATACTTACACTGTGTTAATGGGAGTCAGTATAACATCAATAAACACACAAGAAACCATAGTATATAGTCGATAATCATACAACCTTTATTGGAATTATTGTATCCCGTTACATTGAATGGTTGGAAGGTTGTGTGTTGGGTGGCTGGTGGTGGAGCTGGGGGTAGTGGACTTGGTAAACACTAGTGACTGTAGTATTATATAAGCTGCTGTGTGTCACCCCATTAAGGAACCCCCGTGATGAATGTAGTAGTAAGAAAATTGGAGGTTAACAAGTCCTTCAAACATTGCCACGAAACACACACACACCTACCTACATTATTAAAGGAAAGGTTCTCTTGTTGGTAAATTGGAAGGCTACTGATTCCTCCTAACTATACCAGGAAAACAGGTGCCCTCAATGGTACTAATAGAGGATCTGTTTCGTGGCATAGTTTGGAGGAATAACAGACCTTCCAATTCACCAACAAGAGAATCTCACCTTAAGGGACCCTGTGATGTGGTCAGAAAATTGGAGGTAAATGAGTCCTTCAAATATTGCCACGAAACACACACACAAACACCTATATGGAAGGAGCGTGTTTGTTTCGTGGCATAGTCAGGAGAAATCAGAAACCTCCAATTTCCCTACACGGTCACAGGGTCCTTAAGCTAATAATATTATTCTCGTGTCATTGCTCTATGCTATTACATCAGTCTTATACAACTATATAATATTATACTTTGAATGTTATTGGTGTCGTTTGCTTTAGATGAGGATGATCACATTAGAACGCTGCGTTAGATTAATATTTAAAGACCCTTTGATTGTGTATGAAAATTAGAGGCTTCTGATTCCTCCTGACCATGCCACGAAACAAACACTCTCCTTCCATATAGGTGTGTGTGTGTGTGTGTGTGTGTTTCGTGGCAATATTTGAAGGACTCATTTATCTTCAATTTTCTTACTACATCTCAGGGTCCCTTAAGGAGCGGGAGGAATAGAAATTAAGACAAAATATACAATAAGACATGACATTTTAATTTAATATGATGTAGTTGTTGTTGATGTTGTTGTTGTTGTTGTTTGAGATGGTGGTAGCGTTGTGGTTACCGTTGTTGTTGTTGTTGTTATTTATTCTGAGGGTTCCTGATGATGCCTCCTCCAAACCGCTAAAATACAAACAAACAAAACCTAAAATCAATTCAAGACAAAACACAATAAGGAACAGGTCGACCCATTGAATGGAGACCCCTTATTGTTTGTATTGTTTGTTTTGATTTGGTATCAGTCTGTCACGGGGTTTTGTCACGGGTTTTTTGTCAAGGGTTACATCACGGGTTTTTGTCACGGGGTCTTGTCACGGGGTTTGTCACGGGTTTCTGTCATGGGTTACATCACGGGTTTCTGTTACGGGGTTTTGTCACGGGTTTCTGTCAATGGGTTTTGTCACTGGGTTTTGTCAAGGGTTTGTTTTGGAATGCATCATCTGTCTGTAAACCCTCAGTATAATTAACTATCTTGAATCGACGACAACAACAACAACAACATTACCACCACTACCACAACCACTACCACCACAACAACCACAACCACAACCACAACCACAACATCACCTCCTGTTATGAAGACCGTCGTGATTCCTTCCTCCTCTTATATACCCTAATAATTGATGATGATGATGATGATGAAACGACGGTAATACTGAAGTCATAGAAAATTTTAATATCGTAATTTTATCTGCGATCCCTCTTAGAAAAAAAAAAAAAAAAAGATGTGTGCATTCCGGAGTCTTGCGTTATAGAAATTTTAATGTATAATTTTTTCAACGACCCCACTGAAAGAAAGTATTTTATATATTAGTAGTGTCTTAAGGGACCCTGTGATGTAGTCAGAAAATTCGAGATAAATGAGCCCTTCAAATATTGCCACGAAACACCCTCTTTATGGAAGGAGGTTGTTTGTTTCGTGGCATGGTCAGGAGGAATCAGAAGCCTCCAGTTTTCATACACGATCACAGGGTTCTTAAGGTCACTGAGATTCTATTGATGGTAATTTTGAATGTCTCTGATTTCCTCAGACTTTGCCACGAAACAAATCCCTTGGTAGTACATACATACATACCATTGAAGGCGTCTGTTTTTTGGTACAGTTAGGAGGAATCAGTAGCCTTCCAATTTACCAACAAGAGAACCTCCCCTTCAGTCATGGAAATTTTAATATCATACGAACCATTTTTTTTTTTTTTTTATATATATATATATATATCAGTGTCTAAATTCATAGAAACTTGAATATATAATTTTTTTTTTTTCGACGATTCCCCTTTAGAAAATATTTACACACACCAGAGTCATAGTTAAGTTTTAGAACAATAAACCTTTTAATTCAATTCTTGGAAAATATTGCTGTCATCATTTTAACTTCAATTCACCTAAAGAATATAAAAATAATAAAATAAAAATACATGCATACCCTTCAAAGCTATTGTAATGTTGTAAATATATTGCCAAGAGAAATAGACGATGGCCAACGTTGACCCTCATAAATTATTATACATACATACATAATTTGCAAAGCTATTGTGATGTAAAAATATTGTCAAGAGGCTCACAGACTCAAGTGACCTGTTGTCTGTTTGTAGGGATGAGTAGCATCACAATTCACACACACTCGCATCACGGTTAGTTCGCTCGGCTCACAACTGAGAGAGCCCGGTTTGGAATCCCCGGTCGGGTGGAGACAATTTGGGATTGTTTCCTTAAATGTCTAACCCTTGTTCACCTAGCAGAGAATAGGTACTAGACGTAAGTCTAGGTTCCAGCCTTACCTAAAGATCGGTCACTACGAGCTCTGAGCTCATTCCGGGAGGGTAACAGTTGGTGAGCACGTGTCCAGCACGTGATTAAGACCGTAGGTGAATTTCACACACACAACAACAACAATATCTGCTTCAAGTCTCCGTAACTGTACATAAACACACACACATGCATACATTCATACACACACATGTATACATACATACATACATACAAACAAAGACACATACATACTCACACACTTACACATACAAACATACTTGGGCTGAGAATGAGGAGTCAGCGGTGGCTTGGTTCGAATTATTATTATTATTATTATTATTATTATTATTATTATTATTATTGGTTTGGCCTGTAGATGATTAGCCAGCAGCAGTATTTATTTATTTATATATATATTTATTTATTTAGTGCATGAATAATAAGGTGAAATAATTTGGAGCGCGTGAAATACTGTAATTTATTCCCTCACAGTAAGGAGATATTTTTCTTATTACTATATTCAAACATACTTCTTTTTTTTTTATGGAGGAGCGGGTGGGTGTGTGTGTGTGTTAATTGTAGTGCTACTGGTTCCTCCAAATTATGTCATTAAACAGACAACACCTTGGTCGAATTGGTTGCCTCATTTTGACTCATATTTCACCGGAGGAATTGGGATTTTGAATCTTCGTTAAGTCATACATATATTCATACATACATGCGTACACACACACACACACACACACACACACAAATATATGGTTACACCTTCTGCGCGATACAAAATGACACCACGAATGAATGTTTTTGATAACAGATGTGGCCACAACATACATACACAGGGATACCAATGTGAGAAGGCTGTTATCAAAAACCTTCATTCGTGGTGTCATTTTGTATCGTGAAGAAGGTTAACGATAGTTTTTTTGTTATGTGTACATACATACATACATACATACAGAGATACACGCGTACATACATGCATACATGCATACATACATACATACATGCGTACAGCCATGGGTGATAGTGGTGGACCAGGGTCCAAGGAGTGTTGGAGAGCAACTAAACAGAGTTCGAAAAACTGAGTCTTCTAAACATCTCTCAACGTTGAGAATGGTTTGGAAAATTCACTTGTTCGAACTCTGTCTTGTTGCTGTCCAACACTCCTTGGACCCTGGTCCACCACTATCACCCCTGGCTGTACAGTACATACATACATACAGAGATACATACATACATACATACATACATAAGTATTATATATACCTATTGCACCTACATTAATTTGCTATAATTAAGTAAATAGCATATATACATACATATACAATTAACATATATACATACATTATTAAATGCATATGTATGTACTTACACACATAAACAAACCAATAAGAGAATTTGTATACATATACAGTATATACCTTTTATACATACATACATAAGAGAACTTGTATGCATAAGTACTGTTTATACATACATACATACATAAGAGAACTTGTATACATAAGTACTGATTATACATACATGCATACATACATAAGAGAACTTATATACATAAGTACTGTTTATACATACATACATACATGCATACATACATACATAAGAGAACTTGTATACATAAGGACTGATTATACATACATACATACGTACATAAGAGAACTTGTATACATAAGTACTGTTTATACATACATACATACATAAGAGAACTTATATACATAAGTACTGATCATACATACATACATACATAACAGTAACCCAGATAGAATATGAACTAACACTTGGAGAAGGAGTAACCAAAAATATACTATGGATATAATTGGAGGAAGGCTACTGATTCCTCCAAACTGTGTCAGGAAACAACACAATCCCTCCCTACGTATGAGAGTATAAGGGATGTATGTGTGTGTGTTTCCTAGCAGAGTTTGGAGCACTCAGTGGACTCCAATTTGACCAACAACACTTTATTTATTTATTTATTTATTTATTTTTTTTTTTTGGGGGGGGGGGGGCGTGTGTCAGTCGTTTCGTCTCTTGGCAAATTTTACAACACTATTTAATTGATTGATAAATTGGAGGGCTGACTACTGATTCCTCCAAAACGAACCCATGTATACACCACCATACAAACAGGTCCCCCCCTCTCCTCTCCCCCTCCCCATTAAAGTATACATTGTGGGGGGGTTGGGGAGGGGGGGGGTGAGGTCATCCTGTTTTTGGCATAGGTTTGTTTGGGGGTGTCAGTTGTCAACCACCAATTCTCCCCTTGAAAGAAATAATAATAATAATAATATAAGGATAATGATAATAAGTTAGTGACCAAATGAATAATAAGTGCCGTGAGTAAATGATTTAGCGCTAAAAAATGGAATTAGAAAATGAGAAAGTGAAAGAATACCAAAGAAGAGAGAGAGAGAGAGAGAGAGAGAGAGAGAGAGAGAGAGAGAGAGAGAGAGAGAGAGAGAGAGAGAATAAAATAAAATAAAATAAAAGAGAATCCAAGATGGCGTCGTGAAACAAGCGTGTATGGAACCCGTATACAGTAGTAACACGTGGCAATATATTTTTTTTCCCCTCCGTCCCTCATCCTTCCTTCCTTCCTCCCTCCATCCCTCCTCCATCCATCCTCCTTTACTCGTTCGCGTCCTCCAAACCCTCCCAAGACGAGGTGGAGGACCCTAAGGCAACCAAAACAATAACAAACATATATTTTCAATCGAAGGAGACCGGTTGTTGAGTCCCGCTGGGTTTGTTTACATTATTTTGGCGGGAAAGGGCGACGGAGCTAAACATAATATATATTTATTTTTTTTCCGCGCGCTCAGTGGGATATGGTGTTGGTATTATTATTGGTAAAGTTTTTTTTTTTCTTCTAAGTAGCTCAGTTTGTGTTGCTGAATAATTAATAATAATGATAATAATAATAGAAATTGAGCTACGAATAGAACTTGCTAACTAACTGCCTTTTCCTCGGAGTAGTTAAATTAAGTATAGTATAAATTAATTAATAATACCACCAACCCTCACTCACTCACACACTCCACCTCACACACAGACACACACACACACACGCGCATACCACTTCACTGTGTGTGTGTGTGTGTGTGTGTGTGTCATTCTCGCTCACGTGACCCTGACAGTTTCTAGAGGCTGAGACGTGAAGAACGGAAATTGCTAGATAGATATAAATGAACGTAACTTAATAGATACAAATGAATGAACGGTGATTAATAGATAGATACAAACCAACGAACGTAACGAACAGAGCTTGATAGATACAAAGAAGTGAAAGGGAACTGAAATTGATAGATAAAAATGAACGGAGAGTGATAGATAGATACAAACATAAGAACGGAGATTGATAGATAAAAATTAACTGAGATAGATAAATACAACAAACATAAGAAGGGAGATTGATAGATAGATAAAAATAAACTGAGATTGATAGATAAAAATGAACGAAGACTGATAGATAAAAATGAACGGAGATTGATAGATTAAAAACAAATGAACGGCTATATATAATTACCAACAAGTGAATGGCAACACTGATCGCTATAAATGAAGACTGGACCGTTTGGCTATACTTATTCAGTTGAAGTTATTATATAGATCAATTAATTAAGGACCCTGTGATTGTGTATGAAAATAATTGGAGGCTTCTGATTCCACCTGACCATGCCACGAAACAAACAAACTCCTTCCATATAGGTGTGTGTGTGTTTCGTGGTAATATTTGAAGGACTCATTTACATCCAATAATTTCTGACTACATTACACACAGGGTCCCTTAATTAAGTAACCTGAAACGGCTCATAGGTTTGTTATGATTAATTAATAACTGTAATTAATAGCTGACATGTGAACCGCTACTGGCTAAATGAGATTACAATAAATGAAAGATTGTACAGTACTTAGATCATAAAAGATATATATTATTTGTAGAATGGCATATATCGGTACTAGATTATCTTTTTTTATTATTATTGTTGTTGTTGACTGAAAAGGTGCCCATCAATTTATTTATTTATTTATCTATCTTTATTATTATTATTATTATTGATATTGTTGGTTGAAAAGGTGCCCATCAATTTATTTATTTATTTATTTATCTTTATTATTATTATTATTATTATTGATATTGTTGGTTGAAAAGGTGCCCATCAATTTATTTATTTATTTATTTTTTATTGTTATTGTTGGTTGAAACGGTGCCCATCAATTCCTTTTATTTATATATTCATTTATTATTAATAGTCATATTTTTTTGAGGTTAGGTCAGAGTAAGCGGCTGTGTGTTTTTCTATATAATATATATACTGTACATACATAGTAGATGGGACTGCTAGATTAAAGTGGAATGGCACATCCTAGAATTATAGATTCTTACTGACGGTGAAACTAGAAAACAGAGAGAGAAAAATAATGATAATAATAATAAAAATGAGAGATAATTTCTAGAGGATAATATATTTATATATATATATATATACATACAGTTTTGTAGGTGTAGATAGAGAAGACTTACAATGCAGTAGTTTGTATATAAATCTCGTAGTGGGAGAATGTACATAATAATAATAATAATAATAATAATGTTAATAGAGTAATGGTGGTGTAGTGTTGCAAAGAATGGTACCGTAGCAACAGAAAAAAAAAAAAAACTATATATATATATCACCACAAATTACTAGCCTGCACATGACTTAAAATATAAACTAATGTAATAGCTGCTAGTCTAACTGTTATATCTATATGTAATTAATGTAACATAAAAATACTACTACTACTACTACTATATATATGATTATAAGAGTGTCTATGTCCGCGTCCCCAACACACATTATTAATATACAATTTAATTCTTTATATATATATTTGGGATCCGGTAACTGAAGCCACCATGCAGCCAGTATTGAACTGAACCCCTCTTAACACTTATATCCTTGTTATTTCATCTTTTTGCACGATAAAATCCAAGTAATGCACCTTTCCATAATATTTTTTAACTTTTTTCCATCTCGCACAAATCATTCGTTCATTATCTGCACCCGATTTTAACATTTTCTTATATACAAAAGTTTGAGTATAAACATATCTATATAATATATATATCTATATATATTTGTTATCTCTGATATGCATTTTGTGTATCAGAAATACCACTCCTGTATTTATTATTAATCATTATTATTATTATTATTATTACTGTTATTATTCTGTTTTATTGTTGTTTTCTTATTTTTATTATAAATTATTGTCATACTTATTACCACCACAATTTTTATCACCCATTTTATTATTATTATTATTACTGTTATTATTGGTATTGTTACTATTATTCCTCTATTATTATTATTATTACTATTATAATTATTATAACATTGTTCCTATTAATTCTTGTCATCATCATCACTTTTCATTTTTTCATTACTAAGCAAACCTTTTTCATTATTCTGTCTTCATCTGCATTTTGGTGCTGGTTTTATCTCACTATATTATTGGCCCGTGCATTTTATCTGTTCTTTTTTTCTATCTTTTTTGCTCGGTGTTATATTTAATTGCTCTAAAGTACGGGTTTTCATTAATAATTAACTGTTTTGAAGTGTTGTTTGAAATAATAACACACATACATACACATACACACACATACTCACTCTCTATAATGTTGCCATGTGTTGCCGTTGGATATGATAAAGATTTTGCACACACACTATTAAAAAAAAAAAAATAATATATATTCATTTAAAAAAAAAAAATATATATATATACATAGTCATTGACCTCTTGGTTGATTTAAAATTTTTAGATTTATTAATTTTACTGATTCAATCACTCATTTTATATCCTGCCTCACTGACTCATTAATTAAAAGCCTTCAATCTCAGTAAAGTCACAAGTTAATGATAATGTTAATGATGATGATGGTGTTATTGTTGTGTTAAAAAATAGTCAGTTTAGTGAGACAAACACACCATCAGGCAGGAAAAGTACAATTAGTATATATTATCAATATTATTATTATTATTATGATTATTTTTTTGCCAGTTACTAAAACAAATAAACATTACAAAAACAATCCAAAAAATCGTGAATCGCCGTCCTGTCTGCCTCCCTGCCATCACCTGCCTGCCTACCTGCCACTTCACCTCCCACCCCTCTCTCACCCCTAGTGGTGGCACAGGGTTGGGTGGTGGTGGTGGTTGTGGCAACAATGGTGGCAGCGGTGGGATCATGGGAGGTGAAGGACACGGTTGCCAATTTACCGTTTTATTTTATTTTTTCACGGCCGATGATGTCAGTTACCGATGCTTTTGTTGACCCTTTTTTTTTTAGAGCATTAGAATCTAGAATGATGGTTTGTATAGACTAAAAATTCATTATTATTTTTCATACACCCTTCGAATCATAATGGTTAATAATAATACATCAGAACCATCACTAATGTTTCTTACTAAACACTGTTCACTCTGGATATAATTATAGGCCACACCCTATTTTCAACACCTCACCTGTGATTGGCTGGAGACGTAAAGTAGGGCAGCCAATCACAAGTGAGGTGCAGACAAGGGGGCGTGGCCTACTGAGATATCCAGTGTGCAATGCCTTTAGTAAAGATGCTGAGGTTTGTTTGGTGGGTGTAATCAGCTAGACCTTCCTTATGGGTGAAAACAGTACTTCATACGACACACACACACACACACACATACAGGAGAGACTGGACGGTCAATAATTTCACCTGTTATCTAATTGGTGGGTCGACACACACACATACATACATACAGGAGAGACTGGACGGTCAATAATTTCACCTGCTCGCTAATTGGTGGGTTGGGTCACATGGCCACATTTGGACTCATACAGGTGTACATATAATTATCTCGACACCTGCTGGGATGCGTCATTTATTTTGGTTGATTTATTAGATATTTTCTCTTATTTGAATTAGTGAAGATTTTCGTAACCTTCATCTCTTCATATTAATTTTGTTTACTTTTATTTGCAAGGTTCTGTGAAAATAGTGAATTTGAAATGTTGACAAATGATATTGTTGGTTGCATTAAATGATATAATTAAAGAAACTACTTTAAGATAATGATGGATATGATTTGTGTACCGTTACTTGAACAGTTTATTTACTCTGTACAGCCAGGTCAGGTTATAACCTCATAAGCACCTTAGCATTGGTCACTCTGCTAACACTTAAAAAATATAATAATTACTGATAACAAGAATGATTATACGAAAACTAAATTAGCAATCTTGAAAACCGTGGATAAAATCAATAATCACTATTAATCCGTCAAGTCTTGCCTGCCAACTCACTCACTTATCCTTAAATGCTCAGAAATAGATCCATGTAATATTCTGAAGAAGATAAATTTTGATGCAGCTTTTAATATTAAGAAAGCAAAAAATGTCAAGGCAAGGCATAGAATTTTAAAATTAAAAACAAAATGTGCCATAATCTCACAAATGTCAAAAATGTTTCATTGTATGTGAAAAATAGTGAAGTGACTGATGTTATCTGCTGGGAGTCACTGATCTCTACATTCAGGGTGTAACACGAATTTCTGTGAAAATTTACAGAAATTAAAGAATATGTGATTTTGAAAAGAAAATCTTCAATACAAATATGCAGTTTAAGAATTAGTTTGGACGTGAAGTGGATTTTAAAGATAATGAGAGACAATGTTGATGGTGTGGGTGAGGGTGTAGGGGAGGCACCAGCCACGGATGTCATTCGTAGAATTGTGTAATATGATTTTTTATATGTACGGTATGGAACATTATAGTATCTTCAAACAGGAAATCATACTATCAATGATCATTAAGTAATACATTGATATGGATAATGTAACTGTAGGCTACAGTATTGGTAAGAAAAGTAATGGACTGTTATATTACACTTCATGCCCAAACTAGTTGTAAAATGCATATGTGTAGAGAATATTTTCTACTCAAAATTTCATAATTTTCCATTTCTAAATGTATCTGCAGAAACTCGTGTTACACCCTGTATGTTCCTTTCAATACTTTAACTGTCCCTCCTTTCCATCAAATGTATTTCCTTGGTACTGTCCTACTTCTATCACCTCCCTTGTCCTACAGGGTCCAACAGGCCTAAGACAGTCTTCTTTCATCCTCAAATCGAAAATCTGTATGAACGTGAGAGGAATCAAGCAAACGAATATACATTGACTGAGCCAGTATAGTTGTTGTCCAGTCTCTCTTCTATGGGGTCTCCATTGAACATTGATATATAAATATACAGTATACAGTACATATAAGCCGACTGGCCTGCTTCAGGGACGTAATTGGCTAGAATGAGGGTGAAATATGGGTAGCTCTAATAGTGGACTTTAGTGCCGTTACAGACAGATGGAACACACACACACACACACACATACATGCGCACACATCGGAACTCTTAGAACTCCATCGGCCGTTGAAATGAGGAAAACGAAGGCGGTAAATTGTGAGGCCGGAGCGAGATGAAGATGATGGTTAGTTAGGGCCGAGTGTGTCAAGCGTTGCCGAGCCAAACTGAATTATAGCATAACAAACCATAAGGTAGATGGCACACGCTTGGCTCCACAAATATGTTGAGTTGAGGGCGAGTGTAGAAGGTGGTTGTTTGCTTGTGTGGCGTTGCAGTTCTTCCTCCGCCTCAACTACCTGGATATGCACCGCACCTACGGATGTGCCGCCAACCCACAACGCACACGGCCGCTCTGCGACTTTTGCGGACGAAAGTTCTGTCAGCCTCAGAAACTGAAGGTTCACATCAAGCGAATGCACAGTGGTGAGTGTCAGGTGGAGTGGTGCCCTCCCTCTCAGACCCCTTCCCTCCCTACCTCCCTCCCTCCCATCCTAAAATATCATCATCTCTACTGTATCTCTCGAGTGGTTTGATCCTAAATGGAAACTTGTACCCTAATAATACATCCATACATACATTGCCTTGTCGTAAGTGAGGCAAGCAAGCAGTGTATAGTAGGGACTGTCAGTGGGGTGGGGACACTGATCAGACCTCTGCAAGGGGACACACCCACTGAACGACCGCGAAGACTAACCGTCATCATCGTCATCATCAGTCATGGGCTTCAGAGGATGGATGACTGGACGGTAAGATGTGAATGGATGGGTGGATGGATGGATGAGTGAGTGAGTGGATGGATTGAGGCTTGGACGGAGTGGAATGGTGGGCTATGTGTGTGTCTCTCTTTCATGATTATAGGATACAAGCCACTTTGTTTTCGTTCTACAACTGTCCCTCCTTTCCTTCTATTTCCTTCATATTTGCTGTCCCACCTCTCCATCACCTTTTCCTCCTGTGCTGCAGGGTCTTCCGGGCTTAGCGCATTCTTCATTGTTCCTCTTCAATTCTATCATGGCTATATAGTGTTGTACCCCAGGGCTGAAATCACACACTGAATACTGATATATACTTGACGTGCTCCCTCTCCTGTGTTTCAATGGTATGATGTGGTTGTAGGCAGTGGGAGGGTTTGATGTAGTTGTAGGTAGTGGGTGGGTGGTAGGGTTTGACATGGTTGTAGGTAGTGGGAGGGTTGGACGTGGTTGTAGGCAGTGGGTGGGTGGGAGGGTTTGATGTGGTTGTAGGCAGTGGATGGGTGGGAGGGTTTGACGTGTTTGTAGGTAGTGGGTGAAATCCTGTGACGTGATATGTTCCTCTCTCCCTCGTGTTGAAAATTATGGTAATGAAGAATGGTGTTGTATCGTCCAAGGTCCAGATAACAACAGGTCGGCACACTCACTGACAAAAGTGGTTCCCTGTTGTGCATGACATTACAAGCTCCTTACATGGACGTTGCCCTTTACCTTCAGTGTCCGTGGCTTCACATGGCATCACCAAGCCCCTCCCCTTAGGTGCACGTGACGTAACATAATGTCTGGAAGCCCCTCCCCTCCAGTACGTGGGATGTAACATAACATCTGGAAGCCCCTTCCCTTAGGTGCACGTGACGTAACATAACATCTGGAAGCCCCTCCCCTCCAGTACGTGGGATGTAACATAACATCTGGAAGCCCCTCCCCTTAGGTGCACGTGACGTAACATAACATCTGGAAGCCCCTCCCCTCCAGTACGTGGGATGTAACATAACATTTGGAAGCCCCTTCCCTTAGGTGCACGTGATGTAACATAACATCTGGAAGTCCCTCCCCTCCAGTACATATGACATTACATGGCATCACAAAGCCCTTCCATGTTATCTCCTTATATTGACATTGTCCCTGCCTTCCAGTCGGTGTTGATGCTGGTGTCCAGACCTTACGTTTTCTGGACTTTGGTATCGTCATTGAAATACACATAGTTTATCCACATTCACTTTAAATACACTTAAGCACTTCACATCAGTGGTAGTCACTAATCTGATACACTTTATGGGAGACACAATTGATGCTGAGGATGTGTTTTGTTGTATTGTTTGGAGGAATCAGTAGCCCTCGAATTCACTTAAATTAAATGACGCCCTAAAGTGAATAGAGAGTAAATGTTAATGAAATACATGTATCACAATTTGTGCGTGTGTAATTTAGCAGTCCCGTCTATATCGTGAATGTAGTGTACAGTCGCACACACAAATTCAACATTGACAATTCAAATATTGCTCTGGAATTGAGAGTTTCATGGGATTAAAGTACAGTTGCATCCACTGATAACGAGCACAGCGTCCAGTGTGTTTGGCGAAATATGGCACCACTGTGCTTGTTTAGACGTAGTAAGGCAGAGTAGGTAGAACGACAGACTGCAGATTTCAAAGGCCCAGGAACGAGTCCATGCCAAACATAATTATATTTGTTATTTTTTTTTTATTTTATTTTTTTTTTGAGGTGACCTGATGATTCTCGCTGTTCTTCAAGTATCCTGGCTACGCCGACACATCCAAGGAAATAACCCCTATATCGTCATCAACTCACAACACAAAAGATGCCATACCATATTCCAAGATGTTGTGAGTGATGGTATAGCTGCTGTCTTCAGATAGTGACGTGTATAAACAAGGTGTCGTCATCTTGTGGGGCAGAATAGAAGTCACCAACATCATGAAGCTCCACTATCACATCTGTTGCGACGCACGTGAAACATCCAACACGTTGTAGCTTCACTCAGTATTCTCGGCACCACGCAAGAGTCACAGGCAAATGACACTTTACAAGTTTACAGTAACGAGGTTGAGGTATAGAAAAAATTAAAATAAAGAAAAAAGACAGAAAAAACGGCAGAACCCACCCCTTCTATAATGTTTGTCTTAAGGACGCTATGTAAACAAACACAGTGGTGCCACATTTACCACCATAAGGACACTATGTAAACAAACACAGTGGTGCCACATTTACCACCATAAGGACACTATGTAAACAAACACAGTGGTGCCACATTTACCACCATAAGGACGCTATGTAAACAAACACAGTGGTGCCACATCTACCACCATAAGGACGCTATGTAAACAAACACAGTGGTGCCACATTTACCACCATAAGGACACTATGTAAACAAACACAGTGGTGCCACATTTACCACCATAAGGACACTATGTAAACAAACACAGTGGTGCCACATTTACCACCATAAGGACGCTATGTAAACAAACACAGTGGTGCCAAATTTCACCAAACCCACTGGACGCTGTGCTCGTTACTAGTGAAGGCAACTGTACGTGTCCATTTCGTCCCCCCCCCCACACACATACCTTTTCCTTCCCCCTCCCCTGTAACCCTGCCACCCCATCCCACCCTACCCCACCCCCACCTCCTACACCAGCCTAATCTCCACTCCCCCTTCACTTTGGGTCATATGCAACAACATTGATAGTGTATACGATGGTGTGGTACCAGTACAATGACTCCATAGATACACAACACAGTCATCGTACATGTACCATACCACACCATCATCATTGTCAACACCACCAATGTCCTTGCATATAACCCTTTGAACCTCAAGGAGAAACACTCACTGAATTATCAACGCTGAATGCACTCCCAATGTGTGTGTGTGTGTGTGTGTGTGAGAGAGAGAGAGAGGGAGACTGCGCATTCCCCCCCCCCCCCCTCCCCTCACTCTTGTGTTTCAAATTTCCCTGAGGGTGGTGACGTGTGTGTGTGTGTGTGTGTTGTGGCTATAGTGTAGTAGTGATTCAAGTTTACATTGGTAGGGGTTGGTGGGTGTTGGGGTGTTGTTGTGACGTGGATGTAATAAGTTATAGTGGTGGGAGGGAGGGGATGGGGTGTTGTTGTGACATGGGTGGGGGGATGGGGAGGGGGGTATTGTTGTGATAGTGTTGTTGTGAAGTGGTTATAATAAGTTACAGTATAGTGTTTGCCCTCTGATGTATAGTGGATATATTGGTTATAGTGAAATGACATGACGTGTGTGGTTGGGAGGGAGGGAGGGAGGGAGGGGATCATAGAAGGTTAACATGAAGGGTGTATCATTATTACTATGACATAACAACATTCCCACTTTCCTGTGTTAAGAGTGGGTTCTTCTGTTGGTGAATTGGAAGGTCTCCTATTCCTCCTAACTAGGCCACAAAACAGATCCCCTATTCTGTCCATTGAGGGTGTCTGCTTCGTGGCATAGTTAAGAGAAATCAGAGACCGTCCCATTCACCAACAAAAGAATTTCCCCTTAAGAGGATACCTGTATACTCTCTGGATATAAATTGGAGTGCCTCGATTCCTCCAAAAGTTTGCATCGAGGGAACAAAACTTGATTAACAAAAATAATGGTGTTGTGTATGTTTGCTGGGAAGAGTTTTCAGGAATCAGTTATGTACTCCATATTTACCACCAGCACTATACTTACCTTCTTAAAGGACCCTGTTGTGTAGTCAGAAAATTGGAGATAAATGAGTCCTTCGAATATTGCCACGAAACACACACACCTATTTGGAAGGACTTTGTTTCGTGACATGGTGAGGAGGAATCAGAAGCCTCCAATATTCATACACACACGATCACAGGGTCCATAATGATGAGACCCTACCGTAGAGACATACTATTATGTTTTGCTATGATGATGTGCTTCTCTGTTAATTACATAAGTTTAGATGACTAGAAACATATCCTGCTTCTCCCTCTCCCTCTTTACTGTGTTGATCCTTTAGATATTATTATTATTATTACTATTATTATTATGCTGTGATGTGAGTTCGTTTAGGTTACTAGAAAATTATATTCTTGACCTGCTGCTTCCCCTCTTTCATGTGTTTAAGGGGAGAACCTCTTTTATTTATATATTTATGTAGTTAACTGGCTACTGATTCCCCCAAACTATATCCCAGGAAACCTCACCACATTATAAAGCATCTGTTTCCTGACTTGTTTATTTGGAAGATTCAGTAGCCCATCAAAATTACAAATGAAAAGGAAAAGATAAATATATGAATAAATAGATAAATATATAAAAGGTTCTCCTCTTAAACCATTTAGAAATTATTATGATGATGCTGTGATGTTGCTTCTTTCCTCATGAGTTAGTTTATGATTATATTGTATAGGTGAATAGAATTAATTAGTACCTGCTTCTCTCCCTCCCTCCCTCCCTCCCTCCCCTCCCATACTCTCTCCTCCATGTGAATTTATAGATAGTGTTGTTATTATTATTATTATTATTATTGTGTGATGTGCTTCTACTCCTCCTTTCGTGATGATTTAGGTTAGACACACATATATATTATATACAAGTTGCTTCCCTCCTCCTCCTCCTCTCTCTCTCCCCTCCTCCTCCTCCTCCATCTCCTCCTCCTCCTCCTCCTCCTCCCTCCTCCTCCTCCTCCTCCCTCCTCCAATCTCCTCCTCCTCCTGTGTTATACCTACAAGAAATATTCTGTGATGTGTTTAGGTAAGAGACACACCTATACAACTTGATTCCCTTCTCCTCCCCTCTCTCCTCCTTCTCCCCCCCCACCTCCTCCTCCTCCTCCTTCCCCCCACCTCCTCCTCCTCCTCCCCTTCTCCCCCACCTCCTCCTCCTCCTCTTCCTCCTCATCATCATCTTTTTCCTTCTCTTATCTCTTCTTGATAATGATAATACTTGATAAGGTGTAAGTTTGTAGTAGTGAGTTGTATTCCCTTCTTTTCCTTCATCCCTTGTGTTTAGGATTTCTTAAGGTGGGCTTCTTTTATTGGTGAATTGGAAGGTGTGTCATTCCTCCAAACTGTACCACCAAACAGATGACCTCCTCAGTGATACAAATGTGCTGTGTGTGTGTGTGTCTGTTTCTTGGTGTTATAGTTATGGAGGAATCTATTACTACTACTACTACTACTACTACTACTACTACTACTACTACTACTACTACTACTACTCTCTCTCTCTCTCTCTCTCTCTCTCTCTCTCCTCTCTCTCTCTCTCTCTCTCTCTCTCTCTCTCTCTCTCTCTCTCTCTCTCTCTCTCTCTCTCTCTCTCTCTCTCTCCTCTCTCTCTCTCTCTCTCTCTCTCTCTCTCTCTCTCTCTCTCTCTCTCTCTCTCTCTCTCTCTCTCTCTCTCTCTCTCTTTCTCTCTCTCTCTCTCCAATCCTAATCCTTCTTTTTCTCTTAATCCTTCCTTCCTCCTCCTCTCTCCTCCTCCCCCTCCTTCCTCCTTCTAATCCTAATCCTTCTCTTCCTTCCTCCTTCTAATCCTAATCCTTCTCTTCCTTCTCTTAATAGTAATCCTTCTTTTCCTCGTTATCCTAATCCTTATCTTCCTCCTCCTAATCCTAACCTTCTGTTATCCTAATTCTAATCCTTCTCTCCCTCCTCCTACTCCTAATACTTCACTTCCTCCTCCTAATTCTCCTTTCTCCTTATCCTTCTAATCCTCCTAATCCTATTCCTCTTTCTCATCTTCCTAATCCTCCTTTCTCCTAATCCTAATCCTTCTCTTCCTCCTCCAAGTATATTCCTTCATGTATGCCATAACCTATCTATATATCTATCTATTTATTTATCTATCTATTTATCTACCTTCAATTTATTTATCTATCTATCTATCTATTTATTTTATCTACCTATCTATTTAACTTATTTATTTATCTATCTATCTATCTATCTATCTATCTATCTATCTATCTACCTATCAATTTATCTATATATCTATTTATCTATATATCTGTCTATCTATCTACCTATCAATTTATTCATCTATCTATCTATTTATCTATCTATCTATCTATCTAATTATTTATTTATCTATCTATCTATCTATCCATCAATTTATCTGTATATCTATTTATCTGTCTATCTATCTACCTATCAATTTATTTATCTTATCTATCTATTTATCTATCTATCACCTACAGTCCTACAGGGTCTTGCAGGCCTCCAGTAGAGTCATCTCAATCAATCAATCAATCAATCAACTAATCCCTTTTATAAATATAATCTTCTTTCAGTCAATCCTAATCAAATCATTCAGTTTCAGTTAGTCAATCCATCTTGTATATATATCTCATAATTTTCTTTCAATCTCAATCAATCAATTTCTCTTATATATATCACCTTCTTTCCATCTCAATCAATCAATTCCCTCTTATAAATATCACCTTCTTTCCATCTCAATCAATCAATTCCTCTTATATATATCACCTTCTTTCCATCTCAATCAATCAATTTCTCTTATATATATCACCTTCTTTCCATCTCAATCAATCCCTCATAATATCTCACACATTTTCTTTCAATCTCAATCAAATCAGTCAATCCCTCATATATATATATATCTCATTATTTTCTTTCAATTTCAATCAATCAATTCAAGCCCCCCCTCAATCCCTCAATCAATTCCTTTTATGTAAATCTCACCTTTTTTCAATCTCAATCAGTCAATCAATCAATTCAATCTCACCTTATGTATAGCCTCATCTTTTTTCAATCAATCAATCAATTTCTCTTATGTATATCTCCCTTCATCTTTCAATTTCAATCGGTCAGTCAATAAATTAGTTCAATCCCTCTTAAATTTGTCTCACCATCTCAGTCAATATATCAGTCAATTCCTCTTATGTCTACAGTTATAATATCACCATCTTCATTCAATCTCAGTCAATCAGTCAGTCAATCAGTTAGTCAATCAGTCAGTCAGTCAATCAGTCAGTCAATCAGTTAGTCAATCAGATAGTCAATCAGTTAGTCAATCAGTCAGTCAGTCAATCAGTCAGTCAATCAGTTAGTCAATCCATCTTATGTTTCCTTAAGGACCCTGTGATCGTGTATGAAAATTGGAGAAGGCTTTTGCTTCCTCCTGAGCAGACCACGAAACAACCTCCTTCCATATAGGTGTGTGTTTTTTCGTGGCAATATATGAAGGACTCAATTACCTCCAATTTTCTGACTACATCACACACAGGGTCCCTTAATTACTACACCACCATCACCACCACCACCACCACCACTACTTACAGTAAAATACAGTAAGAGGCCAAGGTAGGTAGGTAGGTAGGTAGGTAGGTAGGTAGGTAGGTCTTGAATAATGTCCTTTGCCTTGTGTCTTTATGTGTAGCGAGAGATCCCAGGTTCGATTCCCAGGTCAGTTGGAATTGTTGGACAATTTTCCCAGCCCCCTATGTCCCTGTTCACCCAGCAAGTAAGTAGGTACCCGGCTGTAAGAACAAGGATAACAACCTTGTATGTTGGGGAAAGATGTGTTGATGTAACAACACTGACTGCCTTAATGACCAACACCATGAGTCCATAGGTATAAAGCCATAAATCTTCTTCTTCTGTGGACTCCCCTTCCCCCACTTCATGCCACCATCCCTCTCCTTCCTTCCCTTCACATTTCACAACACCGTGAGTGTCCTACAACAACTTGACTTAATATAATGATTCCTGGATACTGTATAGACACTGATATGGTGAGACATTATTACTACTACTACTACTACTACTACTACTACTACTACTACTACTACTACTACTACTACTCTCTCTCTCTCTCTCTCTCTCTCTCTCTCTCTCTCTCTCTCTCTCTCTCTCTCTCTCTCTCTCTCTCTCTCTCTCTCTCTCTCTCTCTCTCTCTCTCTCTCTCTCTCTCTCTCTCTCTCTCTCTCTCTGTGTGTTATAGTCATTCCACTCCTCGTTATAACTTTTCCCCTTTATTCCTTCGCTTGTTCTCTTCACTGTTATTTTTTGGGACAACACTAAATACATTCCTCCAAACTGTGTGCCACGAATAAACACACACACACACACACACACACACACACACACACACACACACACACACAGTATCACTAAAAATACGAGTGTTTACGTTTTGTGGTAGGCATCGTCTGGAAAAATTTGTAGCCTAGCCAATAAATCTAGTCTTTGATCAGTTGGTTGGTTGGTTTGTTAGTTAATGTGTGTGTGTGTGTATAGTTAGTTTGTTGGTTAGTTAATATGTGTGTTGTATAGTTAGTGAATGTGTGTGTATATAGTTAGTTTGTTGGTTAGTTAATGTGTGTGTTGTATAGTTAGTTTGTTGGTTAGTTAATGTGTGTGTGTATAGTTAGTTTGTTAGTTTGTTAATGTATGGGTGTATAGTTAGTTAATGTGTGTGTGTATAGTTAGTTTGTTGGTTAGTTTGTTAATGTATGTGTGTATAGTTAGTTGGTTAGTTGTTGTATGTTTGTTCTTTGTTTAGGACTGGAAGATTAGGTGTGTATATGTTTAGTTATTATTATTATTATTATTATTATTATTATTATTATTATTATTTAATGGGTGTTTGGGTAGGGCTATGTCTAATTAGCTTGATAATTATTGTTGTTGTTTTTATTATTTTTATTTATTTACTTATGTATTTATTTATTTCTAGGGGGTCATATATCTAGTAATTGTGATAGTTATTATTATTATTATTATTATTTATTATTATATTATTAGTATTAGTATTAGTATTATTATTTAAATGGCTAGTTGTTAGTTATTGTAATGTTGTTTAGAAATGTATGTACATGAGTTTACACCCCCCAAACCCCCCCCCACCCCACCCCACCCCCTTCTTGCCTTCTCTGTTAGTGTGATGTTAAGTGGGTAGTAGTTTGGAGGAATCAGTCACTCCAGATTTACCAACAATGAACTATTCCATTAAGGAGATAGTCATGTTAGTTGGCAGGTTGGAAGGCTACTGATTCCTCCAAACTATGCCACAAAACAGACCACCTCAATGTTACAAATGGAGGTGTGTGTTTGGTGGTATAGTTAGGAGGAATCAGTAGCACTCCAGTTTACCACTATAGATATAATATTAGCCTAACCCTATACCTATAATTATAATTTCTAAGTATTATTAGTATATAGTTAATTATTAGTGCTTAGTGAGTTAATTACTATAGTGATTAAGGGGGTAATTATACACTTTGGTTACATTAGAACATCTTGATTCCTCCACAGTATAATTATGAGTATGCCAGGAAACAGGACCATATAATAATAATAATAATAATGATAATAATAATAATAATAAAAAAAAAAAGATAATAGTAATAACAACAATAATAAAAAAATATATATAATAATAATAATAATAATAATAATAACAATAATAATAAAATAATATAATAATAATAACAATAATAATAAAAAAATATATATAATAATAATAATAATGTTGGTCTGTTGCCTGGAATATTTTGTTTGTAGGAATCACTTGGTCAGATTAACCAACACTGTTCTAATTCCCCCTTAACTATCTAATCATTATAATAATATCTAGGT